>JAJIYU010008034.1:0-18431 GCA_030144865.1 Tinospora cordifolia | reverse complement strand
ACCATTGCGCCATTTCATTTTTCCATGCAATCTCACGAAAGATGTAAAATAAAGCTCACGGAATTAAATGAAAAACCTCCTATAGGCATAGAACTCTAAAATCTGTATATATTTCCTTTTAATGAACACGTTTTAAAGAGGAACATTGCAACTATGCCAACTTTTATATGAAGTGTGTGTGTGTGTGTGTTATTTAGGGATCATATTTAGGCTATAATCCTAGGGAACTCTTGTATTTGTATTGAACTCGTATTTCTTCCATAAAACATGTTTCTGATGTCAAAAAACATGAAAACAAAGGAGTTTCATTATGCGAAACACATTTTCTTTTTCACTTTAGGAATTCATACAAAGTTAGGAACATCACGAAAATGTATTTTTTGGGGGAACAAGTTTCTAACACTAGGCCTATCACTACAAGCCGGAATGAGATTTCAGTGTGCGTTAGCTAACCCTGGAGTTTTCGAGCAAGCTTCGAACCAAGAGTGTGATTTTTTTTTTCATTATTATATATATAGAACATATTTCCTTTTATAAAATGTGTTCCAAGGCACCCATGCAAATACGGTGCTTAGTGCAAAAACATGCCAACTTAGTTCAGCGCTGAACACACTTTCAATGCACACAATACATTATTTTGATTTAGATAATGCCCAACTACATTTGAAATGCAAATTTCATAAAAATTCAAACATTTAACTTAGTCAAAACTGGTTTGAGTAATGTGAAATCATTTTAATTCAAATATTCTTATGATAAAAACAAGCATTTCCAATCAAGAGCAGTGGAATTGCATGTTGTGATACCTATACCTGTGTTCAATTAATTTCTCTTGGTGCTTTCAAATCATACAGCTGTAATATTTGCCTCATGATCAACAAGTCCAATTGGTTCAAAGTCATTATGATCAAGTCGTCATTCTTGACAATTTTCATCAGTAATTCTTAATTTGCTTTGATCCTTAATGCAAAGATAAGTTTACATACATGCATATATAAATACACACATATGTATAAACAAAAACTGATTATCTAATTATAAATTTCTCTGTAACGTTACATGTAATATTGCATGTAAATTACTAAATTATTTATTACATATGTATAAAATATAACTACAATTTTCATTGGACTTTAATGTTTTATACATCTTTAAGCATGTTATGATACATGGTTTAATGATTTAATATATGGTTGCAGTAAAGTAACAAAAATTTAAATTTAATTAGATTATATCAACTTCCACTTATACATATTAATATAATTATCTTTTTTTAAGCTATCTTTGCATTAAGGATCAAATCAATTGAATGATTAATGGTGAAAATAGTCAAAAATGGTCACTGGTGATAACCACTTTGAACCAATGCAACTTAATAATGAGTCAAACATTAAACAAGGTTATATGCAAGTAAATAAATACACATTTTTGTTATATATATATATTTATTTATTTATTTATTTATTTTTATTATATTTCTTAAGCACTTAAAAATAATAATAATAAGGTCAAGGCTTTAGCAATTAATTTACATTTTGTTAGTAAGTTTTTTTTTTTTTTTGAATTATTTTAAAACAATTTTAAATACCAAACTGTTCCATTCAACAATTTTAAATACCACAAAGGGATAGATACGGGATCCATGTATAAAACAGTGCATGCATGTTGTTGTGATCATCTTATATAATTAATGTGAGAGAAATATGTATAAGAAATTTACATAACTTTTCAAGCTTTTCTTGAATCAAACATAAATAAAGTATGGGAAGGAGGATTGTGATGAGGTGCATCTGAGAGAAGAGAAGGTATTGTAGAAGGTCAAAGATGCATGTCTGCTACCCAACAAACTGAAGAGGATGATACTTAAATGCATATTGTATACAATATATGCAATTAATCCAATGTAAAAGTGTATCATAGTGTGGAGCAGGAGATACCTAAACGTTTTAGTTGTGCTACCTGCATCTTAACTTATCATGCTTGGACACCCTACTCTATATATTATATTATATCATTAGTATATATATATATATATGAGTCTTGGTATTTTTAATTGGACCATAGGTTGACCTCAGATTTTCTCCAATATTCTTTAAGTATTCCCAATTCATCATATTGGATAAGTTGAGTTGACTACTTGGGACGTCCAAAGAAATTAAGATTTGTTGCTGTAGTTTTGAGAAAAAGAGAGAGAGAGAGAGAGAGAGAGAGAAACAGAGAAAAAAAAAGAAATTTTGGGGGGTCTAGTTAGTAATACAAGGGCAATGGGGAATAGGCTTTTGGGATTTTAAATTGACTGAAAGTAAACAAAGACTAAGAAAAATTTTAGGGTTTGGTCTGTATTTCAATTTTCAAAATCATCATAAACTTGTTTAGTTAGTTTGATTGGAAAACAATATTTTAAGATTTATTAAAGAAAACACTCGCTTCTAGCATTTTCATTTTTTAAATTGCACCCTAGAATTTTTGCAATTCCAACCAAATGCAGCTGGAATTGTGCATTCGAGTTGAAGGATTATTTTTGATAATCTTAAAGTTTGAGCTTCATTCTCTCTTATGCCTTTGGCGCAGTTTGATATATGATCCAAAGGACCAAAAAAAAAAAAAAAAAAAAAAAAATTAATACTTGAAAAACTCTATGAAGAATACACTTTTTTTGAGTTACCAAAACAAGTCGTTTTGAAAAATAATACAAAATTATTCTCCACCTTTTCTTCTTTTTAGATATATTTCTATTTTCAGGGTGCGATTCTTTGCTAAAAATATTTTTTTTGAAAAAATATTATTTTCTTAAAAAAAAAATTCAAAAAAATTGTTGTTAAAAAAATCCTCTCATAATTGTTTGATTGGACATAAAAAAAAATTTAATAAAAATTAATTATTTATAATTATTTTTTAAATTAATGTATAAAAAACTTTCTTAGGAGAAAATTTTATTCTTTTATCCTTTGAACTGAAAAAATTTTGATGAAAAAATTTGTTAGGCTAAGAAAATGTTTTACTATTTTTATCAAACAAACATAAAATAATAATAATAATAATAATATTTTCTTTAAAAAATCAAAATTTTCTCATAAAAACCTCAACTTTCTCATCAATCAAACACGACCTCAGGCCCTTAACCCAACTAAAGACAATCTTAGGTCATTAACTCTTTAAGTCTCCCTTTGCCTAATCATCCCAAAACTCTTTTCTTATGCAATTTTGAAGAAAATGATTTTTTTTTTTTTTTATCATGACGAAAACTAGTGTTTATAAACAAAAAGAATAAATAAATGAAGCGACATCACCATGTAGATTCGGTCTCATCTAAAGATCGATCAGAAAGAACTCATCTCACACCCATGGAGACGAATTTAAGTGGCCAATCCTTAGCAGTTCGAAAATAACTTTGTTGAGTTGCTCTAGATCAAGCCATAAACATGGTTTAGCTGGCCAAAAACCCTAAAAAACATTTATCATCCTATATTCCTTTGAGTCTACGCTCGAAGTAGTATTCATTAGATAAGCAACAAGTGAGAAATGACTGGGGAACTCAGCTGGAGTCCTCATACTACAACCCAAAGAAATTCTACTCACTAGCTTGCAGCATTCAATTCAAATGGCTGTTTGAATATGACAAATTGACTCAACTTAGATTTTGGCCGAACCGCATAAATCAACAAGCCACATGAATGTCGTTTCTAGAGCATACAGAGGAAGCAATTGTCTTTAACTCATTATGACTTGGTGGACATTAGAGCACTGGTCATGAAAACATACTAAAACAAGTTCAACAGCCTCCCCCTATTGTCATCGAGAAATAAATCAATAAAAACAAGATTGAGTTAACAGGTACCATAGACCACCGGCTACAAACTACGAATATATCTACTGAGGTCCAAATCAGCACACCTATTCCAAGAAAAACTGTAGATCGCACATAAAAGAAGATAAAAGAGAATTGAATTTGGTGAGGGAAAGAGTTAAAAAGAAATTTAGAAGAAAACTAGTTTTTTTTTTTTTTTTTTTCCCTTCTTCTGATGAAGACTTCGGTGAAGTAATTTAAAGTAGTACAAATGAAGTTTGATTCCCAAATCAAACTCAACTAATCCTTTTCCACTATACAAATCAAACATATGATGTAATTCAATCTGCATAATCAAGGGCTTTATTTGACACTTACACAAGTAATAATATGGTTTTTTGATTGGTTTTCATTTCTCTTTCTAACATCTTCCATCAAGACATAC
Source organism: Tinospora cordifolia (assembly GCA_030144865.1). Classification (NCBI taxonomy): domain Eukaryota; kingdom Viridiplantae; phylum Streptophyta; class Magnoliopsida; order Ranunculales; family Menispermaceae; genus Tinospora; species Tinospora cordifolia. The sequence continues at coordinate 14,199 of JAJIYU010008034.1, read as the reverse complement.
TTATTCGATTCAACCATCATTGACCTTATTCCACATTGGAACATCAACACATGACACCCATGGCCATATTTAACCAGTACGATATTCACAGAAGGTTCAGAATCAGAAGGAAGTTATACACTTGGAACATAAAACCCATGCAAAAAAGAAGGAACAGATGATCATGTATTTCGTAGACAGTAGACATATAATAATGTATATATACATATGCACAAATAGCATTCTCTATTTCTTTTTGGCTTTTTTTTTTTCATTTTCTTTTCTTCATAGATTTATAATGAAAGTAATACATATGCCTGAAGATAAATGTAAAGGAAACATATTATATAGAAAAAGAAAAAACAAAACAAAAAGGAAAAAAAAACAAACGCAGATATCAGGCATATAATCCCTGAAATGAAAGAAATAAAAAGGACTTTTAGAAATCCAGGTCCACTCAAAAGCCCTAGCAAGACTAAATCGTATTGCAGTGCAACAATGAACAAGGGAGGGAGCCTAGAATGTCTAGAAGTACCAGAATCGCATATATACATCTTTCCGTACCAGACTCGTTCAAATATGAATGCTGGAGGTCGCCAAGATCTGGAAGTTCTGTACAGGTTCTCGGCCCATTTCAGGAAAAAAAAAACAAATCCTGAAATCACAAGTCAAAATGGCATTTAATACTGTATAATTTTTTTTAATAAAAACAACCCATAAAAGAGGCAATTGTTAAAAGTAAAAGTTGAAATAATTACTCACTTTCAAATTAAGCATTGATAGCAGCCCTTTGTAGATTGTGCACATGACATTCATCAAGTCATCTAGGGTGTATAGATAGTGCCATTCTATCAAAAAGCACGCCAGCATATAGCAGTACTAGGAAAGATTCACATATAGAGGCTAACAGAGGCAAAATACTGCAATAGTAGCCTACAATTTGCACAAGTCCAGTTGACCTTAGTATAATACTGCAATAACTTTACTTTCCTGACAACAACCAGTTGGTATAGGCTACAAGGAAATGAATTTAGCATCACTTCACATTCATCGCAGCAGACATCTTTCTTAGCTTCTGAGCAATTTCAGCAAAAGATGGCCTCTCCCCTGGATCAGAAGCCCAACAACTTTCCATTAAAGATTTCCATTCAGGATCACACCATGATGGAATTTGTGGGCGCAATGTGTTGTTCACAATTCCCCCTGCATAGTGATCAGGAAGAGAATAATTTAGTTCCACCACAAGGAATTACTCTGGAGAACATTTGTGTGAAGTGTAACAATAGTCAATAAAAAATATCACAATTCCAATGCCATCGCAGCGTAGCACTAGCAGTAGCACTATGACATAAAATTTTGACTCCTTATGCTTCACTGAAAAATATTAGGAGATTTTCAACCAAAAGTTATGGCTATCTATTCTTTGAGTATCATATTCTTTAAGTGGTGGTAACATGTAAACTATATGATATGCCAAGTCCAAGCCAGGTAAATATTGATAATTTCCACCCTGGCAAATCTACAGCAGCTTATAAGTCATTGCCAATGAACAAAGGTACCATTTATAAATATGATTTTATGTATTGTTCGATGCAAAGACAGATAACTGTAGTCATTGTTCTGAAAACAGGATATATACCATATCATACGAATCCAATAACAAGACGGCCAGGCTTAAAATTTCTATCAAGCTAGTAACTCCCAAATTTTTTTAGCAGAAACAAGATATCGTATTATTTTAAATGTATAATAGAGTCAACAAAAGTGAGCAGCACCAGAGGTGCTATATCCTTACAAACTTTGTCCCTAATCCTGTACCCAATGGTCAAAAGACCAACAATATAAATGACCAGCTTCTACTCCCTGCCCCTTCATACAGGCCAGATCACTAACTCTTAGATAGTGAGGCTTCTCTCATGCCTTATTTGGGAACAAAGGTTTTGCTTACAAAAATAAAACTAGTCACTCAGTTTCAAGTAACGAGTTTCACCAGAGATACCCGTACCACTCATTAATTGAAGAATTAAAGAACTAATGACAAGTAAGAGAACATTTTGCAGTAAAAGAGTAAGAAAATCCTGAGATTTTGACACCTAACAAAAGGAGACACCATCTAAGTAACAAATGACATATTTGGAAAGGAAACATTAAGTAGATCTAGAATAAGCCAGATACAATAGGTCTTCCAGTGTTCAGTAACATGTGTTTGTGTACTATCTTTAACTTGAAGAAAGCAAACTCTAACCAAGCTAATTTATTCCTGATGAAAGAATAAATAGTGAGATTTCTCCTTAGAATAAAATATATAACAAGCAGCCTACATGGAGTTAGTTACCAAATGATGTTAAAAAGATCCACCTACCAATTATAGACGCACAACGCATTTCTGCATAAGGTTCCTCTCCAGTAAGTAATTCCCACATGACAATGCCGAATGAGTACACATCAATCTACAGAACCAAAAAAAATTAAACAAATAAGAAAACGTAATGCAAAAGCCATAAAACAACAAAATTATATGTCAAAAACACAACCGATTTCATATGAGAAGCTAAGAAGGCAAAAGCTTACCTTTTCTGTCACCATGTTACTTTTCCCACTAAGAAGTTCAGGTGCCATCCATGGTAAGGTGCCACGTACGCCTCCTGATACCAATGTATGCTGCTTTACCTTCGATAAGCCCAAATCACCAATCTATGATGGAAAATGAACACTAAATTAATTCCCAACTATAAGCCCCTTACCACAAAATCTCATCATCCCAACAGAGGAATGCCAGATGCAAAAAACAAAGTTAGATTTCAGAATTTGACAAACAATTAAGCATTATCTTAAGTTTACCATATGAACTCCAATATTTCCATGATACCACTATTCCACAGATATTGCTAAAGACATACAGGCACAAAACAGCACACGGTGAAAGACACAGAAGTGCCACAAAAAACTTTAAGGAAATCAAAATAATAATTCTGCTGACTTTGGAAGTTTGACACTTTTTTTTCTTTTTCTTTTCACTTTTGTGGAATTGATGCTACTTTCTTTTGCTTCCACACAAGCAATATCATTTCCATATTATGTAATACATTCATGGTTTACCTCATGACTATGTTGAAATTATGTGCACTGACTAGATATAGATATTTATGAAACTTGGCACATAGACAGTTATTAGGATGTCAGGTATGATGACTATCAATGAGAAAACTTACACGAAGACTAGGCCCTCCTAAGATCTTAAAATTTGGGACTCAAGTGGTTTACCCCTGTGAAGCTAACAATAAGCCTCAAAATTATACAAAAAATGGCAAAAAATTTAGAATACAGATATAATTTAGTAAATGAAAAATAAAACAAAAAGGTTAAACATAAACAAACTATGTGTGTGTGTGCATGATTTGTGTGTGTATAAATATGGAGCATTGAAGTAAATTCTGCGTGTGTGTGCATGACAATCGTTCCATTTGTCACACATATAATTAGAGCTTAAATTGTGCATTCGAGTTTCCTGTAATTTCAAATTTTATCAAATTCTAAACTTTCTCACAACTTTACTTTATTTATTAAGTTTTCTCATAGTCAAAAATATAAAGAATTATTTGTCCCCCTCAAAATACATAAAGAACTAGAAGATTAAAAAATAAAATGAAAAAGTATTAAAGCTCAGACATTTTTGAAAAGGAAACTAGAATATTTACTCATTTACAAGAAGAGAGAGAAAACTTACAAAGCCAGACCCCGAAGAGATAGGATGTCTACTCCTAGAACTCAATAGAAACAAAATTACCTTACACTCTAAACCAAACACTAAGAACACCATTTGGATAAACTGCAAATTGGACACCCAAGAAGATACTAAAAATTGCAATCTCCATTGGAACAGGCTCAATACCCATCCATCAGTGCAAACGAGTCAAGTTAGGTCAGATTTCAGCTCCTATACCACCCTACTTCCCCATGTTTGAGGGCCAACCAAACCGACCTAAGGTTGAGTCAGGTCAGCTTTTTTTTTCTTGGGTTCAGACAATGTAATTGGAAAGAAAATAATAGAGGTAGAGAGAGAGAGAGAGAGAGAGAGAGAGAGAGAAGAGGGGGTACTTACCAAAAGGGAAAAGAAGAGAAGAGGAGAAGAAAAAAGGGCCAAAAAAAGGAAGAATGGGGAGTAGAAGAAGGAAAAAGAAGAGATATAGAAAATGGGGGAAGGCACTTGCAAAGAGGGGGAAGAAGAAGAGATGAGAGAAAAAGAGAAGAGAAAAGATGGATGAGTGAAGAAGAAGCAAAAGAGTTGGATAGGGATACAGTTGTTGATAGAAGGAAAAAGGGGAGAGAAAGTACAAGAAAGTGGCCATTAAAGGTGCCTCATTCAAATGGTGCCCAAACCCTAAGGAGTTATAGTTTTGAGATTAGAGGTACCTTTATAGAGTTGGACGCTGCAAAAATTGTGCTAAGCCAACTCTCTAATCTAAAAAAGCAAAAGCCATTGAAGGAACAGAAGAAAGACAATATAGGTTCACAGGGGAGGTGAACACACACAAAAAAAAAGAAGTAATTGAATAAATAGAAGAGAAAAAACAAATGAAGGCAAGTGAGATGAGAATAGAAGGGGCATGGCAGGTGGGCACCAAAAAAGAGAGGACCAGATACAAGAAGGAGGGGTTTGGGCCTTTGGAGGAGAGCTATCATCGATAACTGGGACTTGACCCCATCTAGGCAGGTGTTTAAGTATCTAACCCAACCAAGAAGTGAAACAAAACTCCCCCAACCAAATTGGCCCCTAAAAGCATGACTACAAGATGAGTTCCCCAAGCACTCCAAACCAATGTTGTCAAGGCGGAACTAGACAATAAGCCTCTGTAAAACAAGGCGAGGCCTAGAAAAACTATAAAATTATTATTTAGCAATCCTTAAAAAAACTATTTATTTATTTATTGATCTTTCACTATATATATATATACACTACATTGAAAAAATGATATATTATTACTTTTAATATATTATTTAATTTTTATTGATTTAGAGTTTAAAATAAAAAATTTTCAATTCCCTTCTAAAAAAATTTAATTGCAACTACCCCTTGGAGTACCTAGATGGCTCTTTCGATTTTAGATTTTTGGAATACAAGGACTTGCCTTTATTATATGTGGGTTTGCCCTTTTTTTAATATTCTGACTCACATCTAAGTAAATTTTACCTCTTAGTTATTATATTATTCAATGTATCATCTTCTTTCCAGTGGAGAGTTTATTTAGTAACATTCTAAAATATGAAGTGTCAGTCAAGGGTACGTCAAGCTAAAGTAAAAGATCTGAGTGACATAGCTCCAAACCATCAAATAGAAGAAACAAGAAGAAGCATATGATCAATTTACTCGCATTCTTGTTTACAATTCACTCACATTCATGACTCACCAAGGCCCTTGGCCTTGGTCGAACCCAAAAATACAACTTCCAAAGCCCTCAGCCTTTAGAAATCAAAGAATGAAGAGGAAACATAGGCAAAGAGGGTGTAGTAATAAGGATAAAATAGAAAGATTGTGAGGTAAATCGACACGAGGGGTCCAAAAGCCAATCAAGCCTATCTTCTCCTCTCGTAAGTTTGCTAAGGATTTGACAAGAGACACCGCTTCTACTGCCTCATTTTCTGTGAGACTTCTTGTAGGATGCCAAAATGACCTCCACTTTACCCTCTAGAAAGAGCAATCACCGACTACAAAAAATGTCTGTTATAGAAGGTTAGACAACCAATAAAGTTGTTGAGAAGAAGTTGCTAAGCAGGAGCTACAATACCAAGTATCCTCCCACAAACAAATGCTATCCCCTTCCAAACCCCAAGTGTAATTGAGAATCAGAGTTGATTGGGAGGAAAAATAAATTATAAGGGTCTCTAAAAAAAGATATGGATACAAGGCTACCGTCCTTGAAACTGGATGTAACCCATGTTAACCCAAAGACTCTTGCTTGTGGGGAACATGCACAACCATATAACCATTAGGGTTCATTCCTCTCAATGATGGTATCAAAACTCATCATTGATCCACTGGTTTCTTCACCAAGATCTACCATCCTCCTCTCCCTTCCACAGGAAATCTCTAAACATTTTCTCCATCTTACCCATAATCCTAGACTAGTTAGAACATGAAAAAGAGAGAGGATCGATTACAAATTTCATCAAGGCCAATGAAACCCCTCTCCAAAGAAAGATTTGTGTCATTGAGAAACCTGCCTAAAACTAGAGCCGAAAAGTACACCACACCAGTTATCAGAAACTTTTAGTAACCTCTAACAAAGTTGATGCAAGTTTTCACTAAAATTATTTGTCCAAACTCAAATGTTCTTGGGGCACACTTGATTGCTATGGACTGAAAGTAAATATGTGAACTCTTAAAAGCAAATAGAACATGGTGCTTTGGACAACATTAAATATTTGGTCTAAACATGTCTATTCAGCTCAAAATTTTCACCTGCATATTCACTTTCTATGTGGCTTAGAAATTGGGTTAGGAAAGAACATGACGTGTTTTTTGAGACTAATATGGATCATGACTACCCCTGGTTTCTGAATGTTGACTGTATTTAAAATTCATAAATTCTGTTCATTTCCTCTTAAAAACAAATAGCAATAACAATAACAATAACATGACGTGTTTTTGGAGACCAATACCCTGGTTTCTCTATGTTGACTGTATTTTAAATTACAAAATTATGTTTGTTTCCTCTAAAAACAATAAGGATAACAATAACAATAATAGAGCATTGCCAATTCCCAAAAGAAAGCCCCAAAGATATAGCAATGTCATTCAGCAAAAATGGAATAGTATCCAATATGGACCAAACTTTAAAATTACTTTCGTCCCATAAGGACCAACTTGGTCTTAAAATTGGATCACATTATCAAAAAGGATTCTGGTTTCTGACTATGTTTGCACCAAAGAAATCATATTGATAACAGCTTAACCTTCTGTCATATGCTGATTCATTGCATTTATGGCTTTAAAATGAGTTACGTGCTTCCTACAAAACCAAGAGTGCATTGAAGATGGAAATTGCTAGGCCTCCCTCCTATAAGAAATAACCTGGGGATTTGATTTTGGTGATTGGAAGAAGAGGAGGGAGTGAGAGAGAGTTGTTGAAATTATTCATTCTTCATCAATTTGGAATCAATGCAATAAACAGGTTCTTTTTGTGGTTTTTTTTTTTTTATTTGGTTTATAAAAAGGGTCAATAGAAGACATATATTCAACATGTGGACCCTTTTTATCATAAAGGGCACCAATTTTAGAAATAGGTAAGCTACAATAATACTTCCTTTACTAGTGGAAGTATAAATGTCAGCAAATCTTTACTCAGCTTTCACACTTTAGTTTGATAGTAACAGCTCCTTTTCGCTAATTAAAAGGAAGTATTACTCAGTAAGAAAAAGGAAAATTGCAAAATTATTAAGAATCAATTTGGAAGAATGGACATAACTGAAACCGTGTAAACAGCATAGTAGTCACTAAAAGTTAGCATATTTGGATATGTTAGAATTGTTCCCAGATCTGTGCTACATTATTCTGGCATGTAAAACTATTGAAGCACAGCGTACACCAGGATATATCACATACTAAATTCCTAATAAAAGACATTCATTCTCAGAAACATCCACAAAAGACCTAAACTTCAGTAGTCCAGGTGGTTGCTTGCTTGGACATTCTGTAGGGAAGGTCTGCTAAGTCACAAGTTCAAAACAAGATTGTTCATCCCAGTTGGGTAGGGTCAACCACTATATGCGCAGTTGCAGTACCCAGACTCCAAATAATTCCCACCTCCACCAAAAGAGTTATTGGCAATAATAGGAGTCAAATATCCCCAAAAAATCCAGCAAAGAATCCAAAGATTACCAACACTGAACAAGTTCTGATGACAATTTTACGGTTATAGAGCTTAAATATAAACCTCAGCAAGCACAATTTTACAAAATAATTTAAGAAAAAAGGTCTTGTAACTTGCTATAAGGCATACCTTGCAGACAGGTCGATGAGGATCTCGCATATTCACTAATAGATTTTCACACTTCAAATCAAAATGAACAATGTTCTTTCCATGCAAATACTCCATACCAATAGCCGCATCCATAGCTATAATAAGCCTCTTACGGCGATCAATTGTTCTGTTAAATCACATAAAAAGGTAACATCAAAGAAAATTCAATTTTGGATGCATAAGATGAGCTAGTCGAAGTGAGCAGCCTCAACTCACAGTGTTCCATAGAATACCTGTCCTTTTTCTGCAAAAATTGCTTCAGAGATCCATTGACCATAAACTCTGTCACAGTTGCTAAAGATCCATCAGGACCATCACGAACAATCCCATAAAAGGAAACAACATTGGGATGATGCAATGAACTCAATATTAAAGCCTCCTTCCAGAAATCAGCAATCTATTAAAAAAAAAAAAGACAATGAATTAAAAAGCAAACACCAAACAAAAGATTGCGCTGATGGTAAAATAGCATGATTTACAGAAAGAACAGCAATTTGCAAATTGCTTTGATTTTTTTAATTGCTGCATCATAGCATTAACATTGCCAAAGTGATTAATAAAGAGTTTAAAAGTGGAAAGTATGTGAAAACAACCAATCGTTCCCTCTCTGAAGGTTTCCCAGCAAAACAACTTGCTTTAATCCTTTTTATCGCTACATCAGAACCCTTCCATTTCCCATGATATACAGCTCCATATGTACCAGATCCCAGCTCCCTAATTTCTTCGAGATCATCATTTTTTATTGTCTAAACAAAAATAAAATGAATTAAAAATCATGGATTAAATATTCAAGAAAGATAGGTCCAAAAAAAAATTATAAGAATCACGACAAAAAGAGAATGGAAAAAACCTGTAACCCGCGAGCCAAAGCTTCTTCCTCGGCCTTTGTTGGTTCAATCTGAGAACTGCTTGGATGCTCACTATCAGAGTCAGCCTCCACATCCAATTGACCATTCTGTAAGATGAACAAAGTTAAATTCCCAAAAAAGATCTATTGCATCTGAAAGTTAAACAATAAGGAGAACAAATAAAGCCACTTTGGTGACCTCAGATTCTAATGCCTTGACAGCTGCTTCTTTTGAGGCCAGATCTTCATCACCATCATTATTCTGCTGCACTTTCTCTTTCACCTCCTCTACATCTTCTAAAGCTGCCTTTTTTACTGATGCAATCAACTCAGGAAGAAAACTCAATCGCTTAATAAGTTCATCATGTTCAAAAGTTGCATCTGCATCAGTTTGACAATGTGTTCTAGTGTCACCACCCTCTTTGTCGGGCGTTAGCCGCGTTACACCATTTGTGTCAAGACCAGCATCCACTATTTTCTTATCTTCGGCCTCATTCTTTTCTATGATAGCATTCCTTGACATGCTTGTGGCTCCTGCTGTTTCCATGCTTTTTTCTTCTAATTTTGCAGGTCCAACTGCCATATTTGCAGGTCCCAGCACAGAAGCAGGTGAAGCTTGTGTTTTATCACCATTACAATGTAAGGATGAATGCATTTGGGACAAGGGCTCCAAAGGAATCACACAGTCTCGCATGTCTATTTGTGATCGAACAGGATTTGAAGGAAATGAATTATGGGTTTCCTGAACAAGATTTGAAGCAGAGCCATGAAAACATCCTTGGCCAGCAGAGCCATCAAAGGCATATATTTTCTGTGACTGTCCACACCAAAGGTTAGGTTTTGGATTATCAACTCGAAAATTAGGACTACCTTCCCTTATAACCCGCGGGAACCCCAAATTATTGCCACCATTGGCTTGAGGGTTCATATTTAATGCTTCGTAAGATGGAGAGTTGTGCAAAGGATTCTGAACCTTCATCCATAAACCCGGAGCAGTTGCCGGCCCATGGGACATTTGGTGCGCAGCAGGCATATTCCCATACCGGATTCCATGATCTTCCATTGTAGGAATATGAATGTGAGATCCACCTCCCACAGACTGATCAGGCAAACCTTCATTCCCTAATTCAGGTGCTTGCCGATGTTCATCGTGATTGACACAGTTGCAGGGAACCTGATGACCACCATTGCCATGTAGCATAGCAATATTTACGCCAGAATTATCAACAACATAGTGCTCATTCATCCTTGCAACACCTGGGAATTGATTTCTTGTTTCTTCAACTCGGTGATTTAAATGATGAGGCAAGACCCATCCTCGGTCGTGATTGTGAGCTTCATTACAGAAAGACTGAGCTTCATTATGGTCTTTGGAGTAAACACCAAGTTCCAAATTGGCATCTGGATTCAAAATATAGGTCTCCCTATTTGGGTTGCATCCGACACACGAACTTGGATACTGATGGAATTCAGTTCCAGCACTTGGTGGCTCCAAATGTGGTTGTCCCCCTTGTAACCACCGGGAATCTGGATATCTACTTCCCTCAGCCGAAATTTGATTCCTATGAAAAGCCATTCGGCAGTTCTCACAAATACTATTTCCTTCAAAAACACTGTGAGCATGACCTATATTGCCTGAAAAACCAGCTCTATCACCAGGTATAGACCCTGCTGGAAGCCACACTAGATTATCAACAAAAGGAGGAGAGTGCTCGTATTGTTGTTGATGCGCATGGTGTTCAAATTGTGATTGATGTAGATGATGCTCTAACTGGACCTGTTGTCTAACACACTCCTCGTGTAATTCTCCAAATGGCATCCGATATCGACCAGAGGATGGTGACAAAGGGAACTCTGAAACCTGCCTCGGATCATGGTGCCCAAGATGCCTAGGTGAATAATAAGCAGGGCTCCACGGCGCTTCCATCTCATTATTATACCTCTGTGGAGGCGTATGAGATTGCTGCCCTAAATGAGGAATCGTGAGGTGCTGCAAGTTAAACTGCGACAAAGGCACCTCGCAGTTCCTCTGATTATGAAGTCCGAATTCCAACAACGGCTCCATCACCGGGGATTCCCCCAATTGCTGCTGCTGTTGTTTCCTAAATTCAATCATTCCATCATTCAAGCTGTTCAAAGCATCGACGTACCTCCTCTCGCTGTCCATCTCGTCGACGTCGAAGTGTGGTGACGAGGACAATATCGACAAATCGTTATCGGGAAGCGGAAACAGGAACATCCTCAGCCTCGTGAATCCGTCGCCGGAACCCAGCTTATCGTACTCCTCCATCATATTCGTCACATCGTCATCGTTCACCACCGATACCAGAGCATCCAGATCTTCATCCGGTTGCTGGTACTTCAACACAGCCGCTCCATCGAAAAGTTCACGCATCCTCGCCATCAATTCCTCGAAATTCACATCTCGAGGCAAGCTCACCATCCTCGTCTCCCCTCCGACATACCGAAGCTTCCCGTCCTGCGGCCGCGGCATGATGCTCCCCCCGAAACTACATAGGAGTTTCACACGTGGCGCCTCCTCGGACGACGGTGCCGGTGAAGACGATGATTCCATCAGTTCCCGATGATCAAGTTGATGATCCGCCGTTACTAGGGTTTCCGACTGCAACAACAACGATACCGAAGAAGAAGACGAAGATGACGAGGATGATTTCGAGTTCTCTATTCCTTGATTACACATGAGGACGAGTAATCGCGAAATTGTAACACGAAATCGAAGATTTCGGCAACATCAAAATCCGGCCAATCTGAAACCGAATATATAACTCAATCATCCGCCAAAAAAAAGCAACGACCCTCAAAAAGAAAATCAAAAGAAGAAAAAAAATCTTCAGATCAGATAATCAGTGAGAGAAAGACAGAGAGAGGAAGAAGAAGAAGCGAAGGCGGTGATGGAGAGGGGGAGTAGTAAGGACGATGAGAGCACAGCGCCATCTCTCATCCTCCATCTTCGCCGTTGCAAGATGCGCTGCCTTGTTGCCAGGTCGAGTTCCACGTGGCGCAACCTTGTTTTTGCATTCGCGAATCAATTTATCTCTATTTTCCATTATTACTAAAAAACAAGAAAAAAAACATATAGCCTCGATCAAGTACACCTAACTGATAATGTACAGCGAGTTCATACCCAATCATAGCCCTAAAAGATCTTTTCGTTTAACACGTGGAGAAGCTGGAGAAGAGAATGTACAATGTAATGTAGTTTCGTCGTACAGGTAAAATTAGTTAAGAGTGACACGTTGAGCAATGTCCTCGCCAAAAGGTGTGGGTGCTTTGGGAAAGCAACTTCGCTTTTTTGTTTTCCTTTTTGATAAATAAATAAATAAATATTATTTTAGGTTTTCTTTGGTTTTGTGAGCTTTAACAGAAATATACGGTGGTGATTTGCACAATCCTCGTGTGGGCCCATTTAGGAGGTTCCACGGAAAATAGGTGAACAGAGCGAGTAACCAATGAAAAGAGACGTTGCAGTCGGGCAAGAGCGTCAGCCTTGAATAGATGTTTTCATAGAAGACGTGGCTGCCGCATCCCAGAACCAGTTTAATATATATGTATATGTATATGTATATGTATAGAGAGAGAGAGAGAAAGAGTTTATATACCTTGATAATTTATGACAATAACTTAATATAAACATCATCTAAAGTTAATAAATTTAAGTTTAATATAAATAAATATAAATCAAAATAAATTAAATACGATTAAATATTAATTATAAATATGTTAACTTGATAAATCAAAAAATAATATGTTTAATTTAATTATAAATAAATTAAGAGATAAATTATAAATAAATTAATTTAAGATTAATATATTTATTAATATTTTGATAATATATTTTATTATTTATTTAAATATAATTATTTAAAAATTTAATTAATTTTTTATATTTTTATTAATATCTTTTATAAAAGTTATTTTAAAATTTAATTATAAAAAATTAAATAAGTCATATACAGATACAGAATTATGAATATAGTTACAAAATGACTCATTTACGACGACCTTGGCCCTTGTCGCCCTTGGAGCTCCTTATTTTCGAAAGCCCATATATATAATTAAAAAATTTATGAAAAATTTTATTAATTAATTAAGTCTTTATTTTCGGAGCCCCCATTTACTACTTTGTCCTAGCCCCCAATATTATAAGGTCGACACTGTTTACGACACAATTGTGTACAATGTGTGTGACATCATCAATTTATGACACAACAATGCAAATTGCCTACATATTATATTGATTTAGAGATTGTGTCTAATTAAGATTTTAATATTATTTTGAATTAATTTTAGGGTAGAGTTTGTGTCAAGTTAAACTTTATTATTATACTAGGATTAGTTATTATTTATATCATAGCACAATTTAGTTATTACGTGTTGTTGTCACTAGTGCTAAATTCACATATTAATATTTTTTCCTACCTATTTAATATTTCTCATTGCATGTGCCAAATTATTTTAATTTATTTTATCTTATTTTGATCAAGAATAACAAACGATAGAAGGATTATTCCGTAAAAACCATTATATTTCCTCTAAAAAAACATTTTCTTTTAACGAAGGGTTGAACATTAAATGAAAAAAATAATGCATCCATGCCTTTAGAGTTGAAAGAATATATGCTAAGTTAGTCAAGTTTGCAACCCTTGCTTTTATTTATTTATTTTTTATAAGACTTGATGTGGCATCAGGGCATGTAAGAATATGGGGCTCCAAAAGTATATATTCTCTTGGAATATAAACAAACATAACTAATATTCATGTTACATGCGTTACACTTTTTTCATATTTTTCATTGCATGTTTAAATCATAAAAAAATGTGTTCAATCAAATTCAATATATTCCAAGGTTTATGATTTGGATATACTTTAATCATCTTGAGAACATATGCCACCCATTACAAAATTTAAATCCAACTTGCAATGAATGCGAAGGGTTAGGCCAACACCTAACCATATTTACACGTTAATAGGCCAAAAAGCATTTCATATTTAGTTAGGTCTGATAAATTCTAATGATAATATATTTAATATCTAACATGTACCCTTTAGAGTATGATGTTTTGGGGGGTAAAGGTGTTGTTTGTTAGCTCAAGACAAATAATTAAATTACAATGGCATGTGTTTGAACTATTGCTACTTAAATCCCTTTCAATATTTTATATATATTTTTTTGAATTTCTTGTAATACCTCAACTCTAAATTTTTATTGTCTTCTTCTTCTCTTCTTTTTTATTTTTTCTAAATTTCTTATAAGATGAAGAATGAAAAAGAGTAAAAAATAAAAATAAAAATAAAAACAAGAGAAAGAAAAAGAAGATGAAGATTTAGGAA
>JAJIYU010008033.1:0-18445 GCA_030144865.1 Tinospora cordifolia | reverse complement strand
GGGGGAAAGGGGGGGTTGGAAACCCTCCCAATAATCGGGCCCCTTAATACGGGCTGATTTCACCTTGGCCCTTTCCCCCCCCCCCCCCCCCCCCCCCCCCCCAATCCAATCACAAATACGACAATCATTCACAAGATTGAAACAAAAACCCATTGAGCAGCAAGAAAAACAAAATTATACCAAATATAACTAGTCCCCTCAACTCCATAAATATTTTGTTATTTTGCTCACTCCAAGCACTCCAAAGAGCAACAAAGATGGCCGCTAGCCAATAGGTTTCGATGATTGCAGGTAGAGTGCACTAACAAGATAGGTACAAGATACTAGTGTATTTATGGAGAAGCAAATCAATGTTGGCAGAAGTAAGCACTATCAATTTGCGCCACAATTGAAGTAAATGTGCAACTTACGAACAAGTGTTTTGAAGTTCCTCCATCTAGATGTAAAAATAATGCCAATGAGGAATTGGAAACTACAAGGAAAAAGAATTTGAAAAACATCAAGGAAATTAAATTTGTTGAGAGCCATAAGCCACACTAAACCTTTCACCTTAGAAGGCACATTGGCTTTAATGGAATAAGGGATATCGGCTGCCTGGTTTGTCAATCAAACAAGATGAGAAGAGAGTTGGTGAAGAAGGCACAAGAAGGCCCAAGGGCCCACAATCTACAGCCCTCTTTGGGTGACAGCTGATCAATCTCAATAATGTTAAACAGGGAGGTGGCTTTTGTTTCTTCCTCAAAGATAAAACTCTTATGGATATTATGAATATGGATGTCGCACGAGGAAATTCTATATTTGAAAACAAAGAAAAACAATAAGATTTAAGTGCCATAAATGTTTGATGACCAAAAAAAAAAAGGTGGCTCTCCTCTCCATTACACAGCCTTAGGTTAAAATAGATCAAATATGAAACTGGTAGCACTAGTAGAACTCCAAGGCCCCATCATGTCATTTAGGGCTAAAGAAACCATTCCCAATCATTATCAAATAATTTGTGCCTCCACTTGATGATTCTAGTCTAAGAAGATCCCTATTTTCAAGTTCCTCTTACAAGGTAAAAGAATGCCTATATTATTTCTTCCCTTCCAAAAGAAATTCCTCATCATTTTCTAGATGGTATCCACCACACCACTATGGATTTTAAAACCAAGCAGTAAGTGGCACTAGCCTCCAACATTGAGCAAGGTGAAGGCCACCTGCCCATTATTCATCTTCGAAGCAAAAGTAAATTTGATTTTTCAACACCTTATAGTCTTTTGCTCAAACAACAATTTTCAATACTTAAGAAGATCTATAGTGCCTAGTGCCTAAAAGAGAACTTCTTTTTAAATTAAGAACCAAAGATTTCTTTAATATATTCTTTCCATAAAAACAAAGATTTCTTTAATATATACAGCAACAAAGTAGAATATCAAAATATCTTCATAAGAACCTTGCAAAGATATACGTGAAGGATTTTGTGCTTACCATCCTCAATTTTATGAGCAGCAAATCTGCCCACTCGCTCCGGAAGGAGATCATTGACACACAAATAATCCTTGGGTAAGAGAATCCGTATGCTTCTTTCCTTTGCAAGTTGGATTATCTTTGAAGCTTCTTCAGTTGCACCATGTTCAACAAAACGCAAAGGAACTGGTATTCCTAATGCATGCATCATTTGAAATGCCATCATACCAACAAAAACCATCCCATCACATTTGGAAGCCAAATAATGCACAGCAGCAGCCTTCTCAATAAGATTCCCTCCTCCAATCTGGGATAAATTTAGCAAAATCCATGTTACTACTATATCTAGTAGCTAGCAACTACTAACAGAAATACAAAACACATGAAAATAATTAGAAGCTCAATGAAAAGAAACCTTTGATTTGGTAAGGGTTTCAGCTTTTTGAAATAGAAAACTATAGAAAGTCCTCAAACACTAAGCATCACTTCACCAAATCTTTGGTAGTCTAACATTTCTTAAACCTGTGACCTAGAGGTTTAGTTCAGTCATATGAACAAACTTTCAGATAAAGGTTTAGAAATTTTACCTGTAGAACCTTTCTGAGATTAACAGTTCTTATCAGATTTTGTTATACAAATAGTGTAGGCTTGTTTCTTATCTCCTAAGCTTTTTGGCGAGGGTTGTATCTCAAGACAACTTTCCACTTAAATTTGACTTTTTGCGTCACTAATCTTCAGAAATTATAAATTACCATCAAAACCTATGAATCATTAATTAAAATCTTGTCAATGTTTCTTATCATAGTAAATTCACATGAATCATCCAAATCCAAAAACAATCCCAAATGAAAAAGGTATCTTCTTATTACAACACCTAAATAGTCAACTTACTGAAGCTTTAAAAAAAGCTCCCATGTGTTGCCTTCTAACATGAATTTGCTCCTTTACAGTTTGGAACATAGATAAACTATGAAATGGCATCAACAATTTCTCCACAATTTTTTTTCCCTTCCCATGTCAATTCCTAAGTCAGTACCTTCAAACGTCAATTACGCCTAATAAAAAATGATCAAGTAATGGCATATAGTTCCTAAAGGATAAAAGGAAGACCAAAAAAAGCCACATGAAAGGGATAAGACAAATTAAGCATACAGCCAATAAGCATGACAGTAGACATTATTTATGAAATAACAAAATTTGTTGTTTCTAGCCACAAACTAAGACAATGATGATCAAAGAAGCTCAATGACAGTGTCAAGCAGTTGACTAGATCTTCACTTATACATAACACTAAATGTTAGAAGCTTTAAAAAATCTCCCATGTGTTGCCTTCTACCTTCCTTAAAATGAATTTGCTCCTTTACAGTTTGGAACATAGATCAAACTATGAAATGTCGTCAACAATTTCTCCACAATTTTTTTCCTCTCCCCATGTCAATTCCTAAGTCAGTACCTTCAAAAGTCAATTATGCCTAATAAAAAATGATCAAGTAATGGCATATAGTTCCTAAAGGGTAAAAGGAAGACCAAAAAAAGCCACATGAAATGGATAAGACAAATTAAGCATACAGCCAATAAGCATGACACTAGACATAATTAATGAAATAACAAAATTTGTTGTTTCTAGCCACAAACTAAGACAATGATGATCAAAGAAGCTCAATAACAGTGTCAAGCAGTTGACTAGATCTTCACTTATACATAACACTAAAATATTAATAACTGAGCTGTAGGAGAACAATATAGAGTAACTAAATAACCTAAAGCAATAAAAAAAAGTAAATCAAGAACTAAGAGGATTTTCTTTTTTTTTTTTTTTGAGTTTATGTCATCTCATTCTCAAATTCAATTTGTATATGGATTGCTAACCTCTTCAATCTTACCAAGGCAGTGGCCTGGACTTAGAACATCTTAATTATAGTACAAGACAGTTTGTATTTTGCATTAAAAAAAGGCTGCTTTCAGAGCTTCACCCAACTATATCAGGACACCTCAACCTGAGAGTTTATCCATGTTATACAGGAAAAAAAAAAGAAAAAAAAAGGAAGACTTATAATCAAAACTTAACATATACATAAAATAAATAGCATCTAATACATACAATTGCAACATATGGTCGCTTGCAGGACATTGTTGCCTCCATCACTAGGTTTAGCTTCTCCTCAAAGTGAAAACCTGCAACTGAAGCATAGCAATAGCAAGGAATGCCAACTGTTGAAGCAAGAATCTTATGTGATTGGGAGAAATTGTCATTAACAAAGATATCAACTCCTGATGACAAAACTCTAGCAAACTCCATACAGTTTGCACGTTCTTCTTTAAACATGGAAAGATTCTCAACTAAAAGAATATTTGCTCTCCCAAATTCCTCTGTCCAGAACTTTGGGCGATCAGAAATCCAATTGGTGGGAACCACTTTAAGTTGGAGAACAGATGACAGGTAATCTGAAACATAAAGTCTGTCAGGCACTGAGACCAAATTCTGAAATTGCTCACCCTAAGGTAAATTGGACTACTTCTCCCATTTCTCTCATTTTCTACTCTACCAATCTCATTGTTTTTCAAATCGTATTCTTTTCTTCTTTTTGTATTTCTGCCTATGTGTTTATGTGAAGTACTAAACCCACAACACATGATAATTCCAATAAGCAACCCGAAGCAAATTGGAGTCTCTAGAAGTAACATAACTAATGCAAAGAACACTAGTAGTAAAAGAAATAGCACTTTCAGCAGCCAACTGAAGCTGCAAAAAACCATGTCAACCTCCATATAATTCTTAGAAACTAAAAGAAATTAAAAAAGAAATTAAAAAGTCAGAAGGACAAATTGTTTAAGAACATACCTGCAACAGCCTTTTCTGGGAGAAGCTGTCGCATTGTATCACCTGGTTTTTTCCAATCACCGGCAATAACTATTTTTGCACCGGAATGGTATAAGTACTTGATTGTGGAAAGAGATCTTTCAAATGAATTGCTAAAGTTGCATTCCTCGGAAGATAAAACAGCAGAATCAAATCGCACCAGAACTACTTTTCCAACTAGTTCTTCCTTAGGAAATCTTCTAAGAGTTTGTACGTAGGTATAAGCATTCAATGCATCTCTTTTCTCCACTTCGGCCTTAGAAAAGGCATGAATATTTATCAGAGGCAAGAAAATTTTGTAGGACAGTTTAAATCATTCTTTCCATTAAAGATTCCTGATAAATACATAACTGGTACGCCTACTGGAATAGATCAAACAACAACATGGTATAAAAAAGTCACCAACATATCCTAGGAATTACAAAAAATTTGGCTACTCCAGTCAAAATAAGGGAACAATATGTCACTTGTGTGACTGCTACATCCATAATGTTAAATTAAATAAAATAAAAATAAAGAAGCCTAGCACTAAAAACGTTTCTAAGGATTATTGGAAAAAATATATATATTCTAGTTGGCTGGTTGGTAACATAATTGAAACATCTATAAAATCGTAAAAACAAGAGGGATACTTTCAAGAACTAGTGTCTATATCACAATCACCTTTCTTATCAAATCTTCATAAGATTGATGAAAAATAACAATGCTACTTGGCTTTCTGCTTGATTGTTCTTACCGACAGCGGCATATGTCCATATCTGCCTCTTTCAATTAAATTCTCAAAATACAAGCCCTAAAACCACAAATAATCACCTTGCTTAATTTGACAACCATTCCATGCCTAATTCATTAATCCTAATAGTACCTTTTGTTTTTTGAAATCACAATCTGCTTACTTGTATGCACACAAACAAAAAGAATTTTCCAACACTCAGTTAAAAAATATGAAGAATTCTCTACTACCATATTCTGATATTTTTCATAATGTACAACCAGAAGGTAAAATTTAATGCTCTTCAGGGAGACTTTTACTTGCTTCTGACTACCACAAAATAGCTGGAGATGAGATGATTTATAAAATAAAGAGAGATGTACAATGTAAAATACACCCTTTGACTCTTCTAAACAAGTGTAGATTAAAGACAAAAAAAAAGGTCGATCAAAGAAGAATATGACCACAACAAATAAGAATAACATACAAAAAAATAAGTGTCCTATGCAGAGTAGAAAACTACAAAATCTTAGATGTAAAATTTCATTTCAGTATCAATTTTACATTTTCTTTTGCATCTTCCCCTCTTATTGATAGATTGAGTATAAATATTTAGAAAAGAAACAAAAAAAATTGGTTACCTAGCACTTGGAATGTTTTTAACATTTAACCACCGTTCCTATTAGTCTTCATTTGCTCCTTAATTGTGAAAACAATCAAAATCATGGTTGGTTTTCTCCTGTTAGCAGGCATATCGTTAAACTTGTAAAATACTTAGCTAAAAGAAGACTGATACTGTGTTGGTATTTATAGAGACAATCTTGTTATAACTTATCACATGAGCAGGGTCGTCTAGAACATCTCTATGAAAGTGAGATGTGCTTCAGTTTCAGCTGGGTCACTGTCTCGAGTGAATTCCTTGCTGATGACCAGAATGTACAGAGAATATGAGCACTGATATGAAGAGGATATAGCGGATCAATGTGTTGTTTCATACTTATCAAAATCAATGCTCAAGTTATCTCCATATTTACAATTGAATGGGCAGTAAGATGGCTCATCGATGAGCTTTTTGACAATGGATATCCTCCACTGATTAAAAATTACACGAAGAAATTCAGAAATTTGTAGGTTTTTAAAAATATGAAACTTAAGAACAAGAATATATTTCTGATAATTTATTAACGGTGAAAGACTTAAAAAACTAGAGTCTGATAACGATAGAACGAAGACTTTTGTTCAATCCAATCAAAACATAGGACAGCGAGATATTATCTTCTCATGAAAAAAGAATAAAACACTGCAACGACAGAGAGATCGTACCTCAGGTTGAGTTGAGCATTTCTCCTCGGAACCTAGAAGCTTTACACACGCTGCCGGGCAGAAATTTAACAAAATAATAAACACCTGAAAACCAAATGGTACAACCAAATTGATCGAAGATAACTACCTGGCGACGATCGACGACTTTGAAACCTCTTGGTTCGAGTAAAATGTCCGTAATACGAACATCGTCGCCTTCGAAATGACAACGCCGCATTGAGTCTCCAGTCGTAAGAAGTTAAATCGTGCAGAAGAAGCGTCTCTTGGAACGAATTCAGGAGTTGGGTCATCTTCTGTCACTGAATAACACAATGTAGAGAGTCACGAACTTGTGATTGACCGTCCTCGAAACTTCGACCAATCTGAGGTTGAACAGAATTCAGTGCCGCGGCGATCTCTTGAGAAGTAGAAACGGAGATCACCTCATCGATTCGTTGTACCTGGATTCGCTACTGCCTCGAACTCGTTAAAAAAGCAGAAATAACAGCGCTGTGTTATAGACCGTTACTTGATATTTCACAGGTATTCCCGCGACAGAAATAGAAACTACGCAAAGATTGGACCGGAGACGGCAACTTTAGGATTTATTTTTCTGTTGAACGCCGATTGCTATCCCGTAGCTCCAGCGAAAAGCGCACCGGGAGCACAACTGCATTGAGCTGTTGATGATTGCTGCCCGGGGATTTTTTTTTTTTTATAATTAAAAATAAATTATTTTTAAAATACCCAATATCTCAATTTTATATTATATTTATCCAGTTTTTAACATTAATGAACCACATGTACCTTCACGAATATATCCACTCGGCTTTTTTTTTTTTGAAGGGGACTTTTTTTTAAATAATATTAAAAAATTAAATTATTTGTAAGATATCTAACTTCTAAAAGTTATTTTTTATATATCCAACTTTCAACAGTAAGTTGTTACATATGCGCCACATGTATATCCATGTGGTCTTTTTATGAGCTCGTATGGCAAATTTGGCCATATAGGCACAAACGCGTTTTTGCAAAATTTTTACAAAGGCATTTTTGGCAAAAATGCCTCCTATATTGCTTGATCCTTCACGTGTAAGCGTTACCCGAGTTTGTACAAACTGAGCTCTACAGGAGGCATTTTTATAAAAAAAAAATGCCTCCTATAGAGCTCAGTTTATACAGGAGGCGTTTTTTTGTAAAAACACCTCCTGTAGAGCTCAGCAAGCACAGGAGGCGTTTTTAAAAAAAAACGCCTCCTGTACAAACTGTCCACAGCTCCATTTGTGCTCCAAATCATCCTCACACTAATTAAAAGAGATATCACCATTCATAGAATAGACTATAAAAGAAGTTGAATATAACAGGCCATCAATTAAAAGCCTACAAAATTCCAAAATGTAATAAGTTAGGGTGCTAAACAATTACCCAAAGATCCAAAATGAAACTGCAAAAAACATTGTTCCAACCATTGCCCATTCATTCTTTGTAACTGGGCCCATCTTTTCCAGCTTCACAGAAGCTTCAGCTGGAGCGTCAAGTGTTTCCTCAGATTCAGGAGGAAAGACCTTATACAGGATAAAAGGAGTTACCAAGAGAGAAACCAATGCGGGTAAACTTGCTGCCTTGAACCAAGAAACCCATGGATTGGCAATTTTTACCCCCATTCCCTCCATCAATTTGAGCATCAGCAAGTATTAGCCGCAGTAGTTAGGAAAAGAGTCGTTGAGTGCCCAGATGACTGCCATTTACCAGACAAGCATCTAACAGGTTATGAGATGATCATGCTGGCAGACATCAAAAGTTAGTTCAAAACAACAATAATTCACAAAACAATTCAGGTTGCTAAATTGTCGCATTTAATCACATCATTGTGATCTATCCACTAGGTTATGGTTCCTTTCTTCTTAAACTACGAATGATAAGAAGAATGTGTGTGCATTAAAGTTCACTTCTACATTTGTATTGACTCTCCATATTGTGATAAAACTAAACATCTCTCTAATTCTGTAGCATTACAACATTTCTAGGAGTTAAGATAGCAATTTTAGATTTCATTCCTGGATCATAATTCTGTGTTGAACAGTCTCAACCATGACATAACAATACAATGTTAGAATGAAACAAAATGTATACGAGTGTCCTTGCTTCAGGTTCTTTTTTTATCATTTTCCTATAATCTTAGGCCAGCTTGTCTCTCAATAGAAGGCCATAGTCAAATCACTATACACCAACTAATAGGAAGCACATCACTAAGTACTGTTAAAGACGTATAAATGGAAATCCTTGGATTGAGGAGATGGTTTAGAGATGCTAAAGGCAAGAATTGATAGTAGAGTAGGAACTGGTACTCGTAGGGAGAGTTTTTATTTCTAGACTGATTATCAGTTTTCTTCTTCCTTGATGTAAATTTTTAATTTAGTTTTAAGTATTTTAGATCCCATTGAAGAGTCATCAAAACAATTGAATGGACATTAATATTTTTAAGTATAATGTTACTACTAGATAATTAAGGATACTACAAACGCTTACACAATAATCCTAACCTCAATGGAAATGATATAACCATGCATTCATTTAATATATGGAAGATGTTTCTATGACTTCTCATAGAGAACATGAAGTTTTATATCATAGTTTCCATGCAATTTAATTGCCTTCAGTATCAATTCCAAACTAAGACACAGATTAAATTGATTTTCCTACCAGACAACTAGCACCCAATGTTAGTTTGAAAGGAAGTATTGACAAGGGGAAAATTTACGTTAATGACTGCCTATCAACAAAATTTCTCATGGTTAATTCAATTAATTTCCTCATTTGCTCTCAAGGAATGCAAAAAAGGGAAAAAAAAAACAAAATTGCCCCGAGAAAGTACATGAATGCAGAAGTTTTATTTGTCTCATTGTCAATGTATTTAAGGCTGAGCCAACTGGATTGGATATTCGCCTATCCAAGCCAACAGATTTGCATAACCCTCTTAAAGCCTGGAATAGAGCACCAAGACAAACCAAAGCTACTACCAAAGACTCATTCCATACATAATTTCTTCTTTTATAACTGAGAAATGCCTGACTAATCCCAAAGGGTAGATAATAGAATAAAGAAATGAAGTTATGTGGAAAAGAAAACTGAAAAGATGACAACACAAATTAGAAAAGTAATATGAATATTTTAGCAGATTAGTAACTCCAGATACTAATTGAACTTTACATCATGCTTCATATCAATGAAGCATAGAACAAAAGAAAATAAAAATGCGCCAGTGAGAGCTGGCGGAATGAGAACTTGTACCTAAAAATGCTAAGATAGTAATATGGCTCAATAGAAGAGTTGAAGATAATCTATTCAACTCAATGCAACTCAACTTAGCCTATTCTTATAATGACTAGTGAGTCTTTGCCATTGCAGTAGTAAATTTTGACTAACTAATTACATCAAAATTTTAAAGGCATGAGATTAGGACTTACAAACAAGGCTACCAAGCCAAAAAAGAAACACATTTGACAATCTCATCTCACTCATCCATTCAACAATTCCAACCAAAGATCTTGTGAATCCTATTCAATCTTAAGATGTATTCTAATAGAAAATAAAAATGAATTAAAAAAAAAACTAACAGATTACAAACATATAGGATTATCTTGACATATTGAATTTCAACCAGTTGTAATGAATGTTGCACAACCTCTTCTCACAACATAGCACCATAATATAAATGAATAAAGATGAGGGAGAATGAACTCAATGATTTTCGACTCAACTTACACTATAAGTGGAAGAGTGACAATGAATTAGTCATATCTGCATCTAGATGAAATTGAGCATTGACATGAAGGGCAAATATCATGCAATTTAAATTTCAGAATGAAAATAAAGCCATCAAAGAGACTCATGATACTTAAAAAGCTCACAACTTTTGAAGACAGTGTTAAAGATGTTTCAGAAAATAGAATTATATCATGAGATCTTTTAACTGACAGTGAAATGCCACTGTTTAAGGTAGGCTCTATTATTATCCCACTTTGTAAATGGTTCCATAAGAGAATTTTAGTTATTGTCATAACAAAGAACTATTTGAGTAATCATCTTAAGAAAGAAGATTTAAGACGCACCTTTGCAATGAAATCATCACATTTGACATAACCTTCAAAATAGATATTCCTTGCTGCAAGTTTGAAGATGTTTCACAAAATTCTTTTAGATTCGATACGTTTGAGGCAATATGCTGCCCAATATTCACATGTTGTGGCAGCTAATCTGCATAACATAGTACTTTTCAGACAAGATGTTTAATCAAGGAATAAAATAGAAGTTTGTAGCTCTCTCTTAAAGCCAACTAAAATAATGACCACGCATCCTTACATTCAGCCAATGAAAACCAATGAAAATTCTACTACTGCTGAAAATTTTGGTGCAAAAATCAAAATAGATGTGGCCAATAAACAACTCCAACACACCAAAAAACTCCAAAACTTTACAATAAATTCGTAAATAACAATCCAAATAAACAACTCAAAAACACCAAGAAAAACTTTAAAATGCAAACAGTCAACAATACATAACCATTTACAATAAACAACTAAAAAAACACCAAAAAATATTGTCATTTTGTCCCACAAGGTGGCCAATGACGTCTTTTGTTTTTTCTTAGATGTCATATTGTATATTGTTGCAATGGTTATTCGTTAGGAAGCTCGACAGGAGGTTGGGTATAAGGTTGAACTTCATGTTCAGGCACTTGTGCATTAGCTTCATCATGGAATGTACCACCGGATGGGAACATACTCACATCAAATAAGAATCTCGCATCTTGTGACGTTGAAGCTTGTATATTAGAGTATGCCTCAAATGGAGCACTGTGAGTCATTAGAGTACGATTATATGGGGATGGCATATGTTCTCCGCCTTCTCTTTGTACCATGTACTCTGCCTGAACTGTGTGCAGTGAAGATAATGCAACCTTCTCAATCTCCCTCACAGATGCATCATTGCTATGTTGATTGAGCATGTACATATGAGCAATCTGGTTTGCCTAAACATCAACAAACAAGAGCAAAAAGATAAATTATTGGTAATGATAAATATTATATCAAAAATTTTATAATGTGGAATGAAAGAGATATATATACCAAGTAATGAAATCTTGCCCCATTTATCATCATAAATCGTCGCATTATTGTTCGATACCAAATCATGTAGGGATCAAAATAATTATCCATATATGGTACATGAGAAGCACGTACTATCCCCTTAGCCAGATAGTTTGATCGTTCTGTCCACTGCTCAATAAACCTCTGATGCACTACAAGCCATGCAACACCCCGAAATTTTACGAGTGCATACATGTCACGAGTGAATATAAAATAAAATATTATTTTGCTAGAAAACGAGAATTTAAAATAAAATAACAGAAATATATAATAATAACGATTGAATTAGAATCATGTTTCATTTAAAAATAGAGATAGACTGTGCTTTAAAAAAAATTAAATTATTTTATACCTTACTCAGGCGAATGCGAAGGCATGAGCACGGCGACGAGAGTTATTCGAAAATGAAAATGCGATGGCAAGAATGGGGCGAAAAAAAATATAATAATAATAATAATAATAATAATAATAATAATAATAATATTATTATTATTATTATTATTATTATTATTATTATTATTATAGTGTTTATTAAATACATGCTTAGAATTATGGTTTGAAAAATGAATAAAATATTGCAACTCTTGTGAACGCGTCGATGAGAGACCGATGAAATAAAATAATCACAAAAAAAAGATAAATAAAAAAAAAAAATAAATCTTGAAAATTTATTTTGAGGACCAAGGTTGATAGAAATGTATATATAAAATATTATATATACATTTGGAAAAAGATATTTGGAAATCACGACCAAACCAAAATTTTCTGGTTTGGCAGTGATTCTGGAAATTGAAAGAAGAATCGGGGCAGTAAAAGAAGGATTGAAGAAGAAGAAACCAAAAGGGGAGCAAAATTCTGACGTTGCTGTATTTGTGCGTGAGAAACAGAGGAAGGAGAAAAGAAAATGCAGCTGCTGCTGCTGCAACCACACACAAACCGGAGGAGAAGCTCTAGCTGGTTTCGAACAAAGAAGAAGAAAGAAAAAACCAACACCGGTTGGTTGTTGCCATTGCTGTCAGACGGAGAAGAGAAGAGTGCTGCAAACCATGAAGAGAGGGGGGGTGATGTTTTGTTGGGAAGAAGATGAAGAGCGAAAACCAGAAATCTCTGGCTGATGTGTTGTTGGTTGAGAGTCACAAACAGGGGAAGCAGGGAAAAGAGGAAATCAGAATTCTCTGGTTTTGCTGCAATCGGATGAACCAAAGAAGAAGTGGTACGTGGAAAAAAAAGGGAATTCTGCTGTCGCTGCCGGACGAAGAACAGAAGAACTCACGATTTGCTGTTCTTGTGGTCCGTGAAGAAGAAGAAACGAAAACAGAGGAAAGGAATTTTGCTGCTGATGAAACGAGAAGAAGAAGATGAGGCGAGGCCGAGGAAAGAGGGACCTGAAAACGAAGGAGAGGGGAGACGATGGGCTTGCTGGTCGTGATTCAAGGAAGAGAAATTTCATAAATCGGTGGAGCAAAAAAAAAACAGGGGAATGAATGAAGGAAGAAGACAGTCCAACTGATTTTCTTCATGCAGACCGTGGATGCTGTTGTTGGTTCGTGATGAGGATTGAAAACACGCAAGCAGCTGGTCCGTGAGTTGCAACTACTAGCAATGAATTGAAATAGGAACTAGTTGGTTTTGGTTTGGACGAAACAAAGAAGAAGCAGAGGAACACAAATTTTACTGCGCTTCTGGTTTTGGAATTGAAGAACAGAGCACTACGGGAGTCAAGTGACTGAAACAGGGAGGTGAGGAACTATTCAAATTGTGATTTATGTTATTGTAGTACGTGAGTTAATAACTGAAAGATTAGTATAGTCTATCAATTTAGTATGAATTAAGATTCAGTATGGTATAATAAACTGATATGAGTTAATTAGAACAATAAATTTATGATAAACCTACTTAGTGTGTAACAAAGAAATATTAAGGTTTGAGGAATAAAAATTAATGGCTGTCTACTTATTTATTTAAGTAGTAAATTATTTAATTTTAGAAAAATTTAAACGAATGAAAATTAATTGAATCAACACTATAAAATGATCTTAGCTAAAACTCTACTAATAAGAAAAGATTAAAAATCTCAACTACAAACAAAACTAAAGACTTGACAAATAAAAGTCTTATTTTGTTCGTAATTATTTTATTTAAAAATATGAATAATTTATTTAAATTATAGAAACTAAGAAATTTAGGAACACTTAAGTAATAAATTTTAAAGTATGAAACTGATATCTAGACTACATAATTATTTTAGAAATTATTTAAGTCAAAAAAATAATAAATAAATAAATAAATTGAATAAGACTAAATTTGAACTAGGAAGTTAGTGAATCTCATTAATTGTTGAATTACAGATTGTAGATTTTGAGTATCGAGGATCTCGAAGGAAAGATCAACAAAATCAGGTGGGCATGACCTCCTAACTCATTTGTATTATATGGATTTAAGATTCAAAACATTTGTGTGAATAATTCTAGGTTATTAGAATTATATTAAGAAATTGGTTGAAATTGTTTGGTTTATGTGAATGAGATGTAATGTATGATGAATTGTTAATCCATGCATAATTTGTTTATGACATAATCTTGCATTAGATTTACTCAAATATGACATGCATGACTAGGAGCATAGGCATCTAGATATTATTGCTTACCCATGCATCTTGTCTGCAAGCATAGTTTGGATTACATTCTCTAGTGTATTGTATGATGCCTGATGTGTTTGAGATTGTTTGTAAAACTAAAATAAGACGATGATTTATTAAGAATCCACATACCGGTACGATTAAGGAGCCTGAAGCGGATTGAGGTGGCATCTCCTGTATGTCACTGCTTGAGATTGTTGAGCTACAAGGCAAATTGTAGGTATTCCCACCCGGAGCTGACTGTGACAGCTCGAAGTCTTTGGGAGACGGTACGATTCATGATAAGTACTCTCTCTTAGGATGTGATAGTGATGACATGATTGACTTTAGACAGCTATTGGGACCCTCTGAGATTGGATTGGATCACAGAGAATACCGAGAGACATCTCAACCCTCTTCTGGTCTTAGACGCTGACGAAAATAAATGATTGTTTGAACGCCTAATGTTTGGAAGTGCTTGTAGTGTTTTGAATTGAGTTTGTATAATGCATGTGATGTGTAGGATCGATCCACTGAGTTTTCGAGCTCACTCCCACTTAATTTTTCAGGTACATTTGGACATAGAGCACGATAACGTACATTAGAAGACTCACAGTTTCAGATGCCTCATTGGGGAGGTCGTCCGGGATAGATGGTAATTGTCTAATTATTCTAGAATGATTTCTCTTGTATTTGTTTGAATTTAAATTCAGTTAAATGGATTCGTAAGCACTATTTTGTTTTTAACATCTTCGGTTTGATTTCACTTGTAAAATGTTTTCCGTTGTATTATGCATGACTTGTATTAAGGAACCTGGTGAATGTTTCGAGAATTTATTTTGATTCTTTTGTCTTGTATGAGAAACTTTCCAGACATTAACTTAAGAACAAAATGTTTATTAACTTGATTTGAAGAAAAAGTTTTGAACAGAATGAAATTTTTTAGTAACATCTCGATTTTCATTGGACGACGATCCACATGTGAGATAGCACGTGAACGGAGGTCCGGTCGAAAATTGGGGTGTTACAAGCCAATCACAGTTAGATTGACCTCTCATATCTGCATTGTGAAGATCAGCTTCTGCACTGCATGGTTCAGGAATGGGCTGATACATTTCAAATTGTCGCAATACTCGATCAGGCCTATGATGTTCAACAACTGCAAAACAAATTAGTGGTGAGACAGTTCGCCAAATGTCTCTACCCCATCGGCAGTACTCCGACAAATCATTGACTATGTCATCTGTATATGGCGTCCATATGACATGTAAGCCAATGACATATTTGTTATGATGGGTTTGAGGCAAAATCCCAACATATGGTATGCAATAAACAACTCAAATAAAATGAAAGATACATGCTGAAGTGAATGCATATCCAACAACTCTTTGTACTTGACCAACACATGCATTGGAACATGTGTGGTCACTAACGCATTTCTCCACCTACAGTACAAACAGAAACACAAAAAAATTTTAAGTGTTAATGCTGTGAATGTCAACATAATTGAAGATAACTATCATTCCACATTACCTATATCCTAATGGTGGTAGCAAAGGCAGATGTGCATGAGGATCATTAATATTGACCCGTCTCTCTGGAGATAGAAAATGAAATCAGTCCCACACTCATAATTGTAATAAAATCAACGCACCAGATACTCCTTTCTTTTCATAATCTACTGCTTGACGCATTTGACGATACAACCATGCTAATGTAGCACTACCCCACGAATATTCGCCAGCTTGGTCAAAATCAATAAGTAATGGCAAATATCCTAAGTGTACTAAATTGTTTGA
Source organism: Tinospora cordifolia (assembly GCA_030144865.1). NCBI lineage: Eukaryota > Viridiplantae > Streptophyta > Magnoliopsida > Ranunculales > Menispermaceae > Tinospora > Tinospora cordifolia. The sequence continues at coordinate 2,556 of JAJIYU010008033.1, read as the reverse complement.
TTGATCTAAAAATAAACAACCTCCAATCATCTACATAATATACACCCTCCCATATCGATCAACTTGAATAGCTGTGGCATCTGGAGGTAATGTGACTCTTTGAGTAAGTACCGATAGCTTCAACCGACCACCCCGTCTATCGGTACCCTCAGGAACAAATCCAAGTAACTCAGAACAAATCTCATCATAATCCAAATCTGTTGACCCAATAACTGGAAGCCCATCAACAAGAAGTCCCAATAACAACTCTACATCCTGAAGAGTGATGGTCGCCTCACCAACTGCCAAGTGAAATGTATGAGTCTCTTGTCTCCATCGTTCAATCAATGTCCTGATCAAGTGTCAATCCAACTCTATAAACCCTATGTGTGCAGGGCCATAGAATCCAACTCTATGTAGATGGGAGATAATATGATCATCCAGGGGAAACGTACGCTCAATCGCTGCATGTCGGCGACGACAGTGCAACTCAGGTAAGTCCTGCAACATAACAAGTGCATTGTTAGTAGTTAAAAAAATAAATAATACAACTAATTAGAGTAATAACTAAGGTACCTGTCCCTCTCAAATATAAGTAGACGGATGACGACTCTGAAGCGTCAATACCGAAGAATCTATAGGCCCTGGATCCATCTAAAACTGCAGTATGCACATTAAAAAAAATAAAAATAATGAAAGAACAAATTTGTAATTCGGGTGACACAAAAAAAACTTCATAACATTGACATACAACATTAAGTTCTTATCAAACAATGACACAATACAATACAAGATTTCAATTTATATTCCCACGACGACTTGGACAACTACGTCGATTATGACCCTCGTGTCCACAATGACCACAATAAATCCTCGAAGATGGCTCCCGTACATCCATCTCATTAGTTATTTGCGTGTCCTTGGTCGTCTTGATTTGCAAACACATTCATAATTTGGATACATTTTACATGCAAGCTACGAGGGGGACCAATAAGATTTATGTGGAATTGGATGAAAGTGTGGCTCATAACACTTGAGGTAATTATCAATGCGGTACCAGTTTTCTATATATGTGTCACAATCAAGACCAACATATTGACACACTGCTTGTACGTGAGAGCATGGAATTCCATGGCACTGCCATTTCCCACAGCTACAAACCCGTTGTAGTAGATTAACGACCTGTTTGTTACTGCCCTTGTTCAAACGAACATTTTGTAACCCCGTTACAATCTCAAATGTTTCGTGTTGACGATTCATCAAAGTCACGGTATGATTGCCAGCCTTAGCCGCCCAAGCTAACATCTTCTGAACTGCATATTCTGTATAAATATCCCCCCTGTGCAATGTTTTCTCAATTTCATTTCGCCGTTTCTCGAACCATGCAGTGGTTCTATAAAATGTTAACTGGGCCAATGCAGTAATAGGATACATTCGTGCACCTCTCAAGACACCATTAAAGCTTTTTACACATACAAAAAAACAAGTTCGAGATAATTCTTATCAATAAATAAAGAATTTATGTTAATATATGTAAAAAGAAGATATTATTAACAACTAACCAGCAATATTGGATGTCATCTAACTATATCGGACACCACCATCATGAGCCATAGTCCACTGTTTTGAATCTAATCGCGTAAACCATCTTGTGCAACCATCTCGTTTGCTTTCAAGTGATGCTATAACCTCAACAAATTTGCACAATTGATGTTGTAAACCAGATTTCTTAACTAATTCTCTCAACTCCTCTTCATGGAATTTGTCATTGAAGTTACTAGCAACATGACGCAAACAAAATCTATGATGTGCATGGGGCTCAGCCCAACCATTACTTGGGTCTTAGCCCAACCATTACTTGGGTCTTGAACGGCAGCTAGGATACTTGCATAGTGATCACTGATCAAGCAAATATTATCTCTGTTTGTTACTTGATAGTGGAGGATCCTAAGAAATCATGCCCAATTATCCTTATTTTCTTGTTCAACAATTGCAAAAGCAAAGGAAAATATGTGACTCTCAGCATCAACACTTGTGACAATAAGCATCTTTCCACAGAATTTACCATATAGGTGTGTGCCATCAATTTGTATAATGGGCCTACAATATTTAAATCCCTCAATTGAAGCACCAAATACCTAAAAACAACGACGAAAAACAACTGCTCCCGGATTCTCGGGGTCATCTCCATAATGATGCAATCCCGCCATTGTGCCAGGATTAGTTGCAATCAAGACATCTATCCATCTGGGAAGAATATTGTACGACTCATCCCAATCCCCAAATAATTTTTTTATCACTTTTGTTTTCGCTAGCCATACTCTCCTGTAGGGAACATCATATTTGTACTTCTCCTTTATGAATGCATTAAGTGTTCTTATGGAAACATTTGGATCTTGTTTTAGAATATTCAATATCTCCCGAAATATTAGTGATGAATCTAGCTGTCTGTGTTCTTGAGACATCCGATGAAACACACATGTATGTGTTCCTTTATACTTTGTGATCTCAAACATTTCTGTCCTCTTACGCTTAGCGACTCTAACCCTCCACTGACAGCCATCTTTTCATTTCTTG
>JAJIYU010008032.1:0-18439 GCA_030144865.1 Tinospora cordifolia | reverse complement strand
GTACTAGACGCAACTACAGAGCATACTTTCTTAGTCAATATAATTACATATAATTAATAGTAAATAATATTATATATAAATAATCAAACATGTACAAACAAAATGTACTACACAAATATTTAATCAAATAAATCAAAGTATGCCTTCAAGCCTTTTCTTTCCAAACTCTTGTGCCTTCGAAGTTGATTTTGAAGAGCTAGATCGTGTTGATAACATGTTAAGAATCAAACTATAAAATTGAAAAATGCAAGAATTTCTTCAAGAGGAGGAGAAAAAAACTCAAGAACACTAGAGAGAAGAAAGAATTCCAAGAGAAAATTGTTCTCTTTGTTGATGATTTCTATGAGGCACAAGACCCCTTTATATAGGTTTTAGAAAGGGGGTTTACATCAACCATAATAATGACATTTAAATAATCCCATTAATTTGGACATTATGAGATTTAGAGGTTACATAATATTAAATATTAAAGGGGTTACAAAGGCATTCAATTTTATTATTATTATTATTAATAACAATTTCTATAATATCATACTGAACTACTCCAAACTAACATAATACCCTTATCTAGAGTCCCACCTGCAAGAGTAGCTGAGTAGGCTCTACCATTGTCAACCTAAGACTATCACCAATGGAGATCCTAGGCCATGCAATCCTAGCAATGGGGACTCTAACCCAAATTGCTAAGACACTTAAAAGTATGACCAAACTATGTGAAGTATAAGTTCAGCCATAATGAAGCATTGGTGGCATCACTGACGGGCACCAAAGAAAGTGCATCATTAATTTTCACCAAAGAAAGCTAAAACAATATACCTGTACAGCAGATGAAAATTAAAACAAGTTCTTTACAACCATATAAAATCCATGTAGTATTTTTGATAACGAAAGGACCACTTTGAGTTCTCTTCTTCTCTTTTGACATTTTGTTCTCCATATTCGAATGTCCATAAAGTGACTGAATTAGTGTCGTGTTTCTTCTCTCTCCTTGTGGATTTCAAGACTTGAACACAAGCAAAGAAATCTTGATATTCCAAATATAGCCACACTTTTTCATTCCCCAGCAGCAATGGTATGAGGTTACACCAAAGGGACCATTGGAGTTTTTTTTTTTTCTTTTTTGCATTTATATAGTACATATAGACAAAAAGAAATGATAGATTTTTTATGATAAATGTAATAGTATAAGCAAGGTTGAAGAGTCTTCTCTCTTTTTATTAAACATACTAGGTAAGTAACTGTAAGTTGTCACTTAGGTATGGCATGAGGGATTAGCTAAATAATTGGCTTCATTTTGGAGAATTTGCAAAGCCTTCTAGAGACTCCTCGGCCTTGGTAGGTTTTTTGTACCAAACACTAGTAGAAAGTAACAATTTCTTTTTCTAGTCATACAAAAACAAATATCGATATATGTTTCTACTACCCAATTATAATAGTTTATATGCTATGGAATATGAATAGGACCTTGGGAATAATGAATATCTTTAACGACTCACATAGCACAAATAATGTATAATAATCTTCTCATGCTAGTGATATGTTTACGGTGAGAAATGTTTTCGTCTTGGGTAGAGATTCTCTTTGCCCTATAACATTCATTGAACTTTCGATTTTAGCAATAAAATAAAGCCAAATCAAGATAAGCACTTACGAAAACAACAGTTCTATTCAAGTACTACAAGAAATAATTATGTGGACATCCCAATAAAGATGAAAGACACATTAGTACTCAAATTGGAGCCTTGGATTTCCTATTGGATATGATTAGTCCTTGCCATACATTAGCCAGGTGACCTAGGCTTGGTTGTGTGTCTTGGGCTTCTTCAACTCCTTGATGCACACCAGCATGGGATTTCCAAATATGGTATTCTATTCCATGTCCTTGTTCAAGTGCCTATAAACTTTATACAGCTTAATATTATAGTTTGAATCACTCAATCATCTCTATATTAAGGGTTCAACTAGGCAAACCCACTTGCTAGTTGCAACCTAAAGATGGTATTTGCATTTCTAACCTTCACCTCAAAACCCAGAACAATGAATAACACAAGGCTAAAATTATTCACGTATATTTTTTTAGAAAATATAATGTTGGTATTTAGTTGTACAATCAACATCGTCATTAATTGCACTCTCAGGTAGATATCAAGCGCATTCTTGACCCTTTAATTCCTCCTCAATCTACGGGACTGAGGTTGTGGCAAGAGTTAAACTTAGAAACAATTCTCAAAGCCACCAATTGACATATTGCCAAAATTATTTCACTTTGAATTGTTAGAAATTATTGTTGAGATGATCAAAAGCTCGATGTAAACTAGCACATGTGAAGTGTGGTCTTGTTGCCATAATATAACGTTTCCCATTCATAATATGCTAATAGAGCAAGTTGCCATCTTTTCATAACTTTGAGTAAGTGTATTCAAATATCCATGTTGGGCAACCAATTATTCCCAAGAAGGCAAAAACTAAGATAGGATTTGATAAGACATCATAACGTATATGGAACTGTATGGGTCAAGCCAAGTTGGTTTTCAGCACAAACAAGGTATATTTTGCCACATCCAAGGAAAGCTTGTTTGTGTTTTCAATTAAAATGATAAACAACAATTATTAAATTGGTTTTGTTCGTATCATCACAAAAAGAAAGACCCATTCCTTTGCTAAGTAATCTATATGTTTGAGAGTATTTCTTATTTACTTTCAATTTCTCGATGACAAACTCAATTTACCTCGTAAAAACATATAATTGCATTACATAGCAACAAGAAAGAATCACAAAGCCAATTGACAACAACGTCTAAATGAAAGGTTGAACACAAATCAGCAACAATTTCCAAAATCCAACAGAAAAAGAAGAATTAGACAACTTTTAAGGCCAAAAAGCTCCACAAACAAGCAAGGGAACCAATGCACATAAGGAGTCAAATGGGTCAAGCCAATACCTGCAATGTTGAAGTTGTCCCCATCATTCTCAAACCCAATGGAATTGCATAATTCTTGAACTTTATCTCTATTGTTAATGCTAACCCACAGCAACATCTCATAGTAACCTAATCTTGAATATGCATCTGCATTTTCACCCTTGATAACACTGCTGAAAAAATGAAATTCTTCTACCATTCCCATATCAATTAAATACATGAGAAAAGGACCATACGTTTCTTCTTCTACTTGAAACCCTTGTTCTCTCATTTGTTTCAACAACTGATAAGCATCATGAATGTGATCTAATGCAGTGTCTTCATCCTTACTAGTCTTAGCATACTCTACGCAAAGCCCTATCAAAGCACTATATTCTTTCACACCGGTTTCCCGTCCCAATTTACCTAGGACCTCCAAAGTCTTTTTTGCTCCCAATGTTTGCCCACACATTGTCACCAATCGATTGAATCTATGATTTTGGGTGTTCTTGAAAATCCACTTCTCTTTTCTTTCACGCGATAATTCTTTCCGGCGCTGTGACATTGTGGTGTAAGATGTTTTTGAAAACCATGGTATGTCTAGAAGATTCTCATCTGATATACCATCATTAGGAGCTTCTGAAGTACGCAAGTTACATGACTCTGAAATTGTCCTGCTATCGCCTGATATGAAAAGTACACACAGAAAAAGATTTTAAAGATTAAATAAACACAATACGAAATGAAATATGAACACAGATAATTGGAATCAACACAAGCAACCTTTTTGGATGCAGTAAGAATGAAATAGGTTGTATGCAATATCAAGAAGGAGATCTGGCTATGTAGGAAGCTGGCAAACAAAATACTAGCTGCTTATTGTTGAGCAAAGAGAACTCTCCTCATCCCTTGTTCCAGAAACACTTGCAAAAGGTTGTCTACTTAGTATGAGTGAGTAACAATGATTTAACCAACACCGCAACATTGAACTAAATCAATGCCATTGGTTTCATGTTTATACGTTTGGGCAGGGTTATGGATTGGGATTTGCAATCCATAAGAAACTGAACTGGGATTAACCAAAAGTACATACTGTAATTGCAAAAGTACGAACACATTTTTGTTATTCTATTTATTATTTTCAACAAATATTCTTTACAAGTAAAATAGATATAATTGCAGCTTAAGGTCTAAACTGATTAACCCAAACCAAACCAACTTTGTCAGATTCCATTTGACCGGGTTGTCAGTTCAGTGAGTTTCAGCTTGAGCATTCAACCAGACCAAATCAAACTAATGATACACCTACTACTCGGTCGATAAAGCATCCCCCATTGCAAGGCTCGAAGAAGTTAAATGTACACAGCATTACACTTCACTGGACAGAGATCACAATAGAGCAGCTTTACTGCTGCATAAAGACATATAATGAGCCTGTATATCAAGCAGATCTCAATTGACTACTGCTCCTCGGCAGTCATACTGAAAAATCCCATAGATGAACGGATTAAGTTCTTCCACAACCCCTCCCGAGGCCACCAACTAATAATGCTAATATTTCTAATTACATTGCATAGGTCACCAAGAAAATATGTGATTTTGAACAAACTTAAGAGACCCATAGTCAAGCCTTGATGAACAGTAAAATAAAAAATATAGATAACACGAAGGCAGCATTCAAAATTGTAAGAACCTTAATGACAGCATCAAAAATATCACTAATTTCACTTTTCTTCTTTTTACAATAGTAAACCACATTTAGGGAAATGAAACACACCGCATATGATAGAAGATATCTTCGACAAGAGCTCCTTCTCCGATTCCTCTGCAATGAAACAGAAGCAAAAGAGAAAGATAAATACACGTGTAAGAAAACAAATTCAATCCCGTCTAAAACCCTTGCAGTTACAAAAACCGAAGGCATTCGATTACCAAGACCGCGTGAAGGTGTCTCGCATGATGATGAACTGACTACTACCGATTTCCTCGACTTGGCACTCGACGCAGCTGCTTTTGACAAAACTCTACCACCAGATTTCTTCGGAAGCTTGCCGGTTAAACCCGATTTGGAAGTGTTGCGAAGAGAAGAATCGAGCGATGGAATGAGTTCATTATTGACGATTTTGATTTTCTGAGCTGTTGCAGTTTTGGCGTTTGTCTCGGAATTCTTCTTCAAGGTCTTCTGCGCGGCTGAACGGAAGATTGCGCTCAATTGCTTCGCTTTCGAAGCAGACATTTGATTTGCGAGCCCTTACGACACGCCACTCTCCTGCGTTTATTCCTTTGTATTCTTTGCCGCAATTTTTTTTTTCTTTTGTTTCTTTTTTTATTCGTGTGTGTGTGTGGTCGCGTGAGTTGCGGGGTTTTTCATAAATTAATTTATTATTTATAAGAAATTGGTTAGTGTTATAAATATTTTATATTAAATGTCTTTATAACTACTATCTTTTAATATTTTATAACTCCTTTGTATTTAAAATTTTGTAATCCCTAAATCTCATTATGTCTAAGTTTAAATATTATAATTATGATTTGTGTAATTTCTCATTCCTAAAATTTATATAATGGGGTGCTTACATTGTAAAATTTGTACTAAGGTTGAGATTAAACTTATTATCGAGAGAATGAATCTCTTTATAATTTCTCTCTTCTTTTTTATGTTCTTGAGTTCTCCTTCTTCTTTTCTTAATCTTTTAGTAGTTTTCTTTTATTTTATAACACGTTATCAGCACGATCACGCTCTTTTTGAAAATATCTTGAAGATCAAATAAACAATAACTTCAAAGAAATGAGATTAATTTTTATGTTATATGTATGATTTAATATAAATTATATATAACGTCACTGACTAAGAAAGTATGCTCTGTAGTTGCATCTTATACGATCTTCTACATCAGAAATCAAAAGTTAAAATGTGACAAATGAATATTTTATTTGATATATAATCAATTACTTATGTTCTATTCTTGATTTTTATAATACAAATAGTACTACAAGTTTGAGTTGATAGTAGTAGGTAAGCCTTGTCTCGAGTAAAGTTTAAACATTGAAAGGGAGATAGGTTATTCTGTCTAGGAGGTCGATTATTTAAAAAGACTCTGTCTCACCGCTCTTTCTGAGAGGTTGTCCTACCAACTCATACAAATAGTACATTTTTTAAAGAAAAATCAAGATGTGAACATTTAAAAATAAGATATCATTTTTTGTGTTATTGACATGCATATATTATTTGTTATTATAATACTATTACAATTATATATGCGTGTTTATTTGTAAATTACATATTAAGGTTAAAAGTATAGACATTTAATATTATAAAGGTTGATATATATCTATCTCATTAATGTTATAAAAAATGAATGATCCTTATAAATATAATTATTTTGATGTATGAGCAAAATAAAAAAATAAAAATTCTTTTAATAAAATAAATTCGTCCAGATAGTATTATACATTTCTTGAAGTGAATGTTGCTTTGTTAATAATTATTGATATGAACGTGAATATAATTGTTATAATATTAAAAAAATATTACAGTGATTAAAATAACAATAATTTCTCTTGGAATAATTCTCATACCATAGTGATAATTATTTTTAAATAATTAATATCATGATATAAGGCATAAAGAGATTGTAAATTAAATGAGATTATTTTTCTAAATTGAAAAATAACTCGAAGATGATATTTTTATCTAAATTAAAATTGTGATTTTCATTATTTATTTTTTAAGTCTACTTAGCTTGATATAATATTTTTGCTAATATCTCAAGCTACATGAAAAAAAACTATGTATATGATTGAAATTTTTATATATTTGAATCAAAGACCAAGGCCTCGAAGGCCTTTAAGCTCTAAGACCCTTAAAATATTTAAAATTATTTCAATCGTGTATTTGTCTGAAATATTTATTTTATATATTTTATTCATATGAATAAAAGAAAATTTTGTAAATAAAATATTTATAGTTTGAAGCTATATAAAAAAAGATTTAGTAAAAATCTTATTATTTGTATTTATTTAAATGTAAAAAAATATTATGGTTAATTGCACCTGAAGTTGTACTACCAATTAGATACAAAATATATTATGATACTTGATTTTATATCTTAAAATTACAAACTTGAAAAAAATCATTGTCTGAAGCTATATAACGAAAATAATATTTTATAGCTTAAATTTATTAAGAAATAAAGTTTTGATTATTGGTTATTACAAAGAACTTTGGTAATGAGATTTTATAGCATGAAGCTATTGAAAAAAAAATTATTAAGTCAAAAGCTATAAAATTTAATAAAAATTATAATTAGCTAGAAGCTATTAAAATATATTGAAATATAAAGTTATAATGTTATATTTACATATATATTAAGTTTTGTCTATAAACCCTAATATATAAGTGTAGATTTATGAATTAGCCTGAAGTTAATTAAGAGTTGGATTAATAGTAATATATAGAACATTTCAAAAATATATATTTACCATTTTTTTATGTGAAGAATATTTAATTATTAATTAATATCAACTTTGACATAGACATTTTATTTTATTATTTAATGTCATTTTTGACATTTATCTGTTGTGTCAAATTAATTTTATAAATATTTTATGACAAATATTATTTAGAAATTCATCTTAATTAAGTTGCACATGAAGTTGCAATGTTACCTGATCAATTAAACTAGACGTTTATTTTGATCATATAATAAATTATGTAATATTTAAATCTTAAAGTGTCATAAAATAATATTTAACAAAAAATATTATTTAGCAGTGAATATGTTCTTGAAGTAGCATTAAAATGTTATAATGTTAAAAAATAAAATGTGAAGAAATCACATTTTAATATATTTTATATGGGAGAAATTATAATTTAAATTATTTTAAGAACCATAATTATGGTTGTAGTTGTTGAAAACATAGTTATAACTATTACTATTCTTCTGAAGTAGAATAATGTCATTGTTACAATATATGAAATTAGATATTATAAAATGTTTTCATCATTTATCAAATAAATTGATATTGGTTGGATACCCGTAGTATCACCATATGAAGTATTTGCATTATACAGTAAATAAATTAATATTGGTTGGATACTTGTAGTATCACCATATAATTGATCAATGTCGTAATAAAAAATATGTTGAGATTGAAAAATTATTGATGACTATTGAAGAGCAATTAATGTATTAACAAATGCAATATTTAGTAGTGACAAAATAATGTCCCATATTTTGCTAAAATTACTCTCGAAAAGTAATTAATATATTGACAAATAATTACTCTTGAAAAGTAACTTAAAGATTGGTAAAAAGTTATTCTTGAAGAACAACTAGTTTTCTTCTTGGTTCATTATATTGAAATATGAGGTTAATTGAAATATATTGTGATTGAGAGCAAAAAAAGTTCTTTGACATAAATATATTTATATTTTGGCATGATTGGCCAAATTTTTTTTCGAAACCTCAATATGATACTTTTATCATGTTATGATTCAGTGAAACAATTTTCTTGTTATTAGGGAGAAAAAACCCAATTTTCAAATAATGACATATAAAATTGCTAGTGTGATATGAGGCTATGTAAATATGAATTTCAAAGGAGAAGTTGAAAATCAATTGATAGTTCACAAGGTCAATTGACTATGTGAACACGAATCTCAAATGAGAAGTTGAAAACCAATTGGTATTCAAATGATCAATCATGTGCAAATATATAATCAGTTAACTGATACACAAGTTATTTGTAAATATTTGACACACCTGAAGTGTGATTGACCGGTCAAGTTAAAAGACGCATATACAAAATATTCTTAAAGAGGAATAAAATAATATTTTGCTTATATGTTTCATGAATTGTGAATTAAATATTTCATGCAATGGAATAAATTGGGGACGTGAATATTTTGAGGCATAAATATCTCCTGAAGAGATATATATTAAAAAATTATACATTTTCTAAAAAGGATATATTTGATATAAATGTCTAATAAAACGACATAGTATGCCTCGTATGTGAAAAATATCATAAATTCAATATATTTGTGAAATATTGAATGAAAATGAATATTGCTCATAATATTTATGATATTTCAAAGTGTCCATTGATATTCTATAAAATGGGGATCCTACACTATAGATTGTGGAATAATGTCGACATTAAAAATGAACAATTTAAACTTATTGTCGAATGAGAAATATTTTTACATTTGATGGTGTATGATGTGTTGGATGTAAATGAATATTCTATAAAAATTTTCAAAGAAATTTGATCCATAGATGATGATATATATGAAAAATCACAGAATGATTAAAATCTCAGAAATATTTAAAATGCATGCTTGAAGCAAATGCTGCGAGATATAAATTTTAGAATGATTAACATTATGAAACACATATGTCACTTAATTATTTATGTGCATATCTTACAATCTTATTGATTGATCTTAGTGATTCTATATATGTGTGCATATCATAATTATATGTATTAATTTGTGTTTGTTGTGTTTATCCTTATTGTTTACAATTTAAATGTTATAACTCTGTGGGAACTAGTGAAATGAAAATATATCAAATTATTCAAATTTGATATATGATCTTGGAAAAATAAAATTTTATCTCGGCCTACAGATCAAGAATTTTTTAAGTTAAGTACTTGTCCATCACTAAAAGCTTATTGAGAAAGTTTTAAAATTATTTTATATGGACAAAACATATCTATTAAGTTTTCAAATGATGATTAGGTCACTTGAAGTTGGCAAAAACTATTTCATCCTCATAAAAATGATAGATATATTATTGGTCCCAAAGTATCAAATGTTGTTGTTACTAATGCATTTATTTTTTTAGCAAATTATACAATATTAGATATTGATTTCTCTATCGAGTAACTTGCAGGATGTGGCTCTCACTAACTTGAAGAGATAACATTAAATATTATTATGCTATATTTGAGGATAAGTAATATAAGTTTATATTTTTCTTCAAGAATATTAAAGTTGGTTTGATATGCAGATATTAGATTTTTATCGAATCTTTACGAAGTAAGGTCACAAAGTGGGATATATTTTCACTTATGATGATACTATGATATAATAATGATCCATGAAGTGAACATTGGTTGTAAATTCTTTACATCACTATAAGATTTTGGTGACCTATAAAATAAGTCATGACGTATATGGTTGAAATTTATAATCCAACATATTTGAAGATCTTGTGAGTTATCTTCCGCTAAATATTGTATTATAACATTATATGAAGATAGTACAATATACATTGCCCAATCAAAGGATGGATATATAAGTGGATGACAGAGCCAAACATGTTTTCATCAAAAATTTCTCATGACACATGAACTTCAGAAGAATAATGGAATTCATATTCAACAAATAAAATCGAGTGAAAATTTTGAAAACTTGTTCGTAAAAGTTTTGCCATATACAAGATTTATGATACATGGTATTAGAGTGTGATGACTCAAAGATATTTCAAGTATGACAACATAAGAAAGTTTATATATATATCATCATTAAGGGGAGAATAAAAATGAGTTATTGATTAGTGCACTATACTCTTTTTTCCTTAGCTAAGGTTTTGTCCCACTGGGTTTTCCTTCCAAGGTTTTTAATGAGGCAATCCTAACAATAGTATAAGACTCCAAAAGAATATGTAATCTTTTTCTTACTAGATTGTTGTCTCACTGGGTTTTATCTAGTAAGGTTTTAATGAGGCATATTCTCATATAAAAGGCATTCACAGGGGGAATGTTATAAATATTTTATATTCAATGCATTTGTAACCACTATCTTTTAATACTTTGTAACCCCTTTGTATTTAAAATTTTGTAACCCCTAAATCTCATTATATCTAAGTTTAAATATTGTAATTATGATTTGTGTAACCCCCCATTCCTAAAATCTATATAAAGGGGTGCCTACATTATAAAATTTGTACCAAGGTTGAGATTAAACTTATTATTAAGAGAATGAATCTCTTTATAATTTCTCTCTTATCTCTTATGTTCTTGAGTTCTTCTTCTTCTTTTCTTGATCTTCTAGTAGTTTTCTTTTACTTTATAACAATTAGCTCATTTTGACATTTTTTTAACTAAAGGAACGTGGGAAAAAACATGTGACTTTTTCTACATTTTTATTATTTTTGCTGAGTGTTTGCTACAAACTTTGACAATCGCCAATAAAATGAAAAGAACTAAAACAAAAATGATAATCAAACAGATTTGAAGGGAATAAATTAAAAAAAAAAACTTCCTCTGTCGGAAGGTTTGTTCTGCAACACAATTTAATACAACTAGGTTTCAAATGATATAGATATTTATAGGTGTAGATACGTTCATTTTTCTTATTTTGGTAAGGAAACCACATGTGTTGGTAGCGACTAAACTTGTATAAGGGTTTGAATTATAAATAAATTGGAATTCTTGTATTGTAGATTTTCCATGTTGTAGATGGAAGCAAAACTAGTAAGATGACTTGATGCTACAGTGATTATGTCTTAATCGAATTTGGCGAATCTTGCACACATCAATCCTACATTTTTTTTGGAGAGGAAATAAGCTTCTAGGTTCTTCCATTAGCTTGTCATAGCCGAGCTGTGAGCGGATCTTCTTTATGGTCAAGCTAACTATCATACATTTGTCAATTTTTTTTATGACTTTTGCCTCTCGTGAGCTCTAACCACTCCTCCCAAACTGGGATGAACTCTTTCTCTAGTTTTGCTAGATGTCAACTTGGCCATGCCTTCTTCCCTCTTTCAACCTTTCTCTTAAATACTAATGTTCATCAACTTGTTCCTTCCTAAGGTAATTTGCTCGACGACAATTAACCCCAAGTCATTGGTCTTCACATTGATGAAGTTGTGGACATTTATTATCAATGTTGTTTGAGATCGTCAGTATGTTGTTGATCCTCGTGATCAAAACTTTGGATGATAATGCACTTATAACTTTTGATATTCCACAAAATCCTCACAGTACAAACATTGTATGGCAGTAGCTCCTAGTCTCTCCGTCTCCTCTGATATGGGCAGTCCATGTCGACTTAGGGGTTCATGCATGAAAATTGAATAGTTCAGATGAAGGGGTTTTATTTGTAAATAGCGTCATCATTTCCAAAGATTTTCCTTGAGTTCCAACGCAAACTCCTTGTTTTTTAGAGCTTAGTACTTCCTTTGTTTGGCACTTTCCATGATGGGCACTTTCTTTTTTTTTTTCCAAGTGTTTAAGTTAATGGAACACTTCTTTAACGATACAACTTGTTCACTCAACCCTCCTATTGGTCCATATTGACATTTCTTCCTAAGAGGTTTTCTATGATGGAGCAGGTTGAGCTCCTTGTTGCCAAAATTTTCCTTGCTCCACCTAGGGCCAAGTAGTCTGGTCATACTTAGAGTATGTAAGAGCTTGGTGTTGCATCTGCCTTCTCACATGGGACATCACGAGTTTGAGGTGTTAAGGAGGCTAGTCTTATAGGTGCGTTGAACACCTCTTGCCAAGTTGTGTGAGATTGATAGTCCTGCCCAGCAAATGGATCTAGTTCATGAGGAGATGGTCAATGACTCTAAGAGGGTATACTTCATTGTTGACTTATATAAATCTAAGGTCAACCCCGAGAACCTTAGTTTTCTCCAAAAGACTTTAAAGTAACTAGACTCTGTCTAGATGAGGGTCCTAGGACAAGAGGAGAGACCGAGTTGGCTCCTTAATGGTGGCCATCTACACACGATTGTTCAAATGTGGGTTGAGGCTCCCCATACCCCTCAATTTTTTTGTGTGATACTTAAGAGAATGAATTTGGCACTTGGTCAATTAAGCCTTAACACCTGGAGAACATTTTGAGGTGGTTTGGTGTTGAGGTTAGAGAATAGGTGGTTGAATTTTACTTTCGGGGATTTTTATTTGGTGTTTAATTTAAAGATCCACCTACATGAGTTGGGTGGTATCATGCATAGAGGCAATGTGTGACACGATTTAGATAAAAATGTTGGAGACTGACAAAGTCTCTCAGGCTGTTAGAACAAAAGCGAAGATGAAGAACATAAACAAAGAAATTAAAAACAAAGATAGAGAGAAGAAAAGCAGAAGAGGAGGAAAGTAGAGTTCTGAGAGAATTCTGTAAATGTTCACTATTATTCTTTTTCTGTAGTTCTATACAGTTTGCATATAAATAATACATTACAGGCTGAACTAACTAACACATGCTACTTTACTATTGGATAGATTCAATGTACACACGTCTGAGTTTCATTGGACAGATTCAATCTGACTCTAACCGTCTTGCTCGGTTGGTTCAACATCACTTCCAGCGGCTTCAACAGCTTTACTCTCGTTAACAATGTGAATAGGCAAGATCCCCTTATGACAAAAAACCCTATGGTGCACAAGGACTAGAGGAACTCCTCGTTCTTGATATATGGGGTTTCGGTGGAAAATGATGGCGTTTTGATAAAGTTTAGACATCTAAGTACGAGCAGCCTCTTCCCTCTTACTTGTCTTTTCCTTTTGTTTTTTTCCTTCTTTGTTGTTACTAATGTGGTTTTATTGTTCTTTGACAATCGTATAGAAATCTTCGACAAATTGCAAGAGCTAAAAGTTTGCGGATCTCTCTAGTCTACCACAAATCTACAACGTCCTATTGGATTCATGTGATTGTAGCCTGGTCCTAACAATAGCCAATTTGCTAGTCTTACCATGAACCTTGCTTCGTTTTGCTAGAACTCACGTCTCTCCACCATTTGTTCTCGGATTCGTGTTTCATATTGCCACTTGCTCAAACTTGAATTCCCTTCGCCTTGTGATCATCCAAGCAGAGGATACAATACTAATGCATTTTTTAAAAGAGGTAGCTAATTCTTATCCTTCCAATATTTTTATAATTTTCTTTCAATTTCATTAGAACAGTAGCTCACTAATGACATGTTTGGCCTCGACCTAAAATGTAACTTTTTTTAATTAATTTTTCAATTACTCTTTTTTTAGATTAATTGATTCGGCTTTGTTTCAATGTTTTTTATGGTATACATATCTCTTTATGAGGTATTTGACATATTTTTTTTCATATATTTGTGTGTGTGCGTGTGTGTATATTCACTTATTTCATTCACAAAGAAATTAAGAAAATAATGTGGCCCAGTGTTCCTATTTTCTTTTATTTCCTTTTTTTCCATGTGTCCAAAATTAATATTCCTCCTTGTTGATGAAACGCCAAATGATCAAGGAACACTTACTCATAATAAAATGTGTTAATATAATAATTAGTCCAACATATAATATAGTGTTACTCAATAGTTGAAATTCTTCAATGATGATCAAAAGACTCTACACATGAACAAAAAAAAAAAAAAACACAGGGATCATTAAGTATTTGGATTATTCGTTAAAATTTGATTAGTATTAATTATTAAGATTATAATTTTGATTTGTGAACTTTGTTTTTACTAAATCAGGTAACTTGCATTAATAATATAAATAAGTTGGCGATATGCATGGCTTCATTAGAAACAAAGAAATTGTGACCCTCCTACTTTGGTCAGATTCATCAAAAATAGAGAAATTGTGAACTCTTGTACTTTGGTAAGTGTTGTTTTGCTCCCATATGAGCATAAATTCATTCCATGAGAAAAATAAGAAATTTAATGCATTAAATAATTAGAAATTGGCTAACATACCTAAAATTAATCCCTAGAAAAGATTTCTTCTATATAGAGATAGTACTCATAAAATAATAGAGATATTGCCAATCATTTCAAAAAAAAAAATAATAAATAAAAATTCTTACTACATCTTAAAATTAATGAAATCAAATAATGATTTTTCAGAAAAAGTATAACCTTTTATACTAAAATGGTGTTTGTTTTAGTGCAATTTTACACCAAACAATAATTTTTATCTCCAACCCACTACATCATTTTTAGCACTATATTTATATCAAAGTTTTTTTTTTTAAAAATAAAAAGCAAAAAAAAAAAAAAAAAACTCATGGAAACATAAAATTAATGAAATCAATTAATCTTATAAAAATAAGTGTTGTCGGCCACTTATTTTGATTTTTATTACTATAGAAAGAAGTTCTATGTTAGATAGAGATTTATCAAAATGAATTTTGTTTTATTTAAGAAATCTTTTATTTAAAAATAATAAATGAATAAAAGTTTAGCAATAACTAGTTTAGTAAATTGGGTGGCTAATTAATTTTCAATTATGTTAGCAAATCTTGATTTTATTAAGAAGATCCAGTCAATTAAGCTTTTAGGTCTTTATTTATGCTACGAAACTTTTATTCGATTTAACAAAATTGACAAGTTTTTCTGTTTTTGTCAAGAATTATATTTGTATTAATTAATTCATTAATAAAGGTTTTATAAGTTAAATAGACATTTCTTCCTCTAAATTTTTGTTCAAGTTAAGAAAGTTTAATATTCAGCTGGAAGAAATTAAAAAAAAAAGAATATTTTTTTAAGAAAAATAAAGATTTTTAGAAAAAGGACTTTTTCTTGTGTTTGGTCAAATTTTTTAAGAAAAATTGTCTTAACTTTAACAATTTTCTTGTCTTTTCTTGGTTTTTTTCTACTTCTTATGATGGAAAAATGAAATTTTTGTATAAGAAAATATAAAACTTGGCACATGAAATGTGGTAAGTTACCAAAAATAAGAATACCAATTTTTTCTACATGCAATCAAGTTTGCAAGAGAAAACTTTCTTATGAATATTTTCATAAGAAAATTTTCATGAGAAAATAGTATTTCCTTATAAAACTTTTTTTAAGCAATCAAACAGGACGTAGGTTTTTAAAGTGAAAGGTTAGTAATAGTTTGTTTTATTTATCTATGTAAAAAAAAATCTTTATTAGATGTGACAATTTTTATTCTACAAATTATGTAAAAAAATAAAGATTTTTTAACTTAATTTAATTGAGGCATAGAGTATAAATTAATATTTAAGTTAATAAATCTTTAATAGATGAAAATTAAAAATTAAATGTTGGCAACTGTTGGGATCACTGTAAGTGTACAAATTCGCAATAGTAATACAAGGTAAGAAAATAATTATCGTCCTTAGGGAACAATTTATGATTAATAATCTTAAATTCAATTAAGGCTCAGAATCCAAGTTTGAATGTTTTAAACTAAATTCAAATTGAAAACAAATGATTGTTGGCTTTTAAACTATTTCAATTAAAATTATAGGATAGTAAAATATCATATATTCCCATTAATTTTTAATTCAATTAATTTAATTAATATTTTTGTAGGTTATGACACCAATCATTAAACCCTATCTCGATGTGTCTTAATACTTATTAGGTTCTTCCCTAATACCCCTCTCAAGGTATACAGTGAATAAACTAATTTAATAAACACAGTAATCACGTTCAACCTTCTATAAAATTAATCTCCTATAGAATCAACAACCACTCAATCAATTGATCCTTCTAAGTCTATACTTTGATTATCCAATTGTTAAACATCTCTCTTAAGTTAGTTTAATAATCTAAAGTCAATTTATTTGTGGGCAATAAATAAAAAGCAACAATCACATAAAGTGTAAAATAATACTTCAAAAGAGATTAATCAAACTAAAAGGTTCCTATAATCAAATTTACATCCTATAAATAAAAAACAATTAGCCAGGCATCATATATAGATTACAAGATAAAGAATTAATCAAAAAATATCATACTATGCAATTTTGACCTTATTCTTCATCTTTCTCCTTCGTTCTACTCTTTTCTTTTCTCTAGTTGTTAACAACAATTAAAACCAACCAAAGGAATAATAAAAAACATAATACATGAGTCTGTTTATAGTGTTGTCTCAAAAGACTCTTAGGAACGCTAATAAGATCCTAACACGTGACTTTAAAATAACATCCCTTATCGCAACCCCGTTTTACAGAATCGTGGTAACACGGTACACCAGAATTCTCTGAAAATTCCACGCCACATTGCTTCTTCTTATCGCGCTACTGCGGAATTTCCTTAGAATACCACAATAATAATACGCGACTTCACGTGTCTTCTTCTTTTTTCATCCTTTCTTAACTCTATTTGTTTTGGATAGATGAACCTTCATTTTCTTGATGGCTTACTGCATCGCCATTTGATTCGTTCGCCGCTGCTTGATTTCTTCTTCTGCATCTCCGATCGCTAGTAATCTGCTGCTGCTTTTTCTTCATCTGTTTCGCTGCCCTGTTCATGTTCCTCACTTGCCGATCTCCGATCGCTGGTAATCTGCTGCTGTTTCTTCATCGAACATCTTCTTCGCATCATCAACGGATGATTCCTTATTCTTGATGATTATATGTAGAGACGCCAGGAGATATGCCAGAATGATGGTGATCGTGGGGTGCAGCACGGTGGTGAAAATGGTGATCCAGCAGGGCGAACAGCAAATGACGATGAAGAATCACGGCGGCCAGCAAGGAGATCATGACGGCCAGCAAACAAAGGTTTGAACTGGTAGTAACAAAACAGAAGGGCGCAGATGCTGTTCTTCTTCATTGGTAGTCACACCTAGCAGCAAGGGCGGAGCAACTGGCAGAACAGAGATCGACAACGGACAGGGATTCACGACAGGCAGAACAACAGTGATCGTGGGGCGCAGCACGGTGGTGAAAATGGTGATCCAGCAGGGCAAACAACAAATGACTATGAAGAATCACGGCGGCCAGCAAGGAGATCACGGCGGCCAGTAAGCAAAGGTCCGAACTGGTAACAGCAAGACAGAAGGGCGAACAACAAATAACGATGAAGAATTAGCAGAAACTGCAGAAACGACCAGCAGCAGCATGACGATGAAGAATCAGCAGCACGACGACAAAAACAATGATTCAACGGTGTGCAAATGAGGAAACAACAGCAGACAGCAGTGAACAGAGTTTCAGCAATGGAAGAAATGTATTTCAGCAGAGATTCAATTTCAGCAATGGCGATAGGTGCAAGCGGTGTACAAGACAACGATTCGTCAACAAAAATGATCTGGTGATGATGCAGTGGTGAGCAGAAACTGGCGATGAAGCAATCTGCAACAGTAGGCAACGGTGCAAGGACACACAAGAGCCATGTTGATCATTGTTCGATCTGAGCGAATATGGTATTATTGTAAATAAAATGAAAATGTTGATAAAAACGAAAAATTGATGAAAATATTTTTGATAATATTTTTAAAATAATGATATATCATGTAATTTCCTCAAGATTCACAGGTTTTAGATCATGATAAAGATCATCTTTTACCTTTGCTTGAGCTTTCTATTCTTTGTGTTGGCTTGTGTATCTTTACCAATTTAACATAACCCAGTAGGGACCCTTCTTGAGCATTATGTCGGGACCCCTTCCCTAGGCCAAAGGGCGACCCGACCGGCACGACGGCTCAATGATCTGACTCATCGAGTCGAGTTTTCTCAGCCACCGTTAAGCCTGTCCAACCTCGACATCCATGCCACATCAGAGTAATCTAAACATCCATTTAATTTAAGTGCAAAAGTAAACGATACATTACATGTTATCATGTTCCAAAAG
>JAJIYU010008031.1:0-18506 GCA_030144865.1 Tinospora cordifolia | reverse complement strand
TAATTTTTATGTAAGGGCATGTTGCCCAAGTTTTAAGACTTCTGCTGTAATATTTTTTTTAATTATGTACTCAATTTTATTTAATTAATTGAGTTTATGAATTTCAGTTATTTCTTATACTATTGCCTTATTTGAATTCTTAATTTTAAGTTATGTACGGTTAAATATGATCAAGGCATGAAATGATTGAAATAGAAAGTCAAGTGTGTGTCGCTTGTAATGTAACACCGGCCCGGCCCGCCGTTTGGTTTAGTCCACTGTCAAGAAAAATGGTGGATGCATCCAATGCTTAAAGATACGGGGGTTGGGGTGTTACATTCATGGAGGGAGATGTGCCACTTAAGGGTTGAGTAGTGAAATTTAGGGTTTTTGCACAAAATATCTCATATATATTCTATGCATTATCACAATAACTAGAACTACTCAAATTTTTGGGTTTCATATGCATTACCATGGTAGTCAAAACCACTACTGTGGTAACTAGAGGATTATTCTTGTGTACAGCTTTATGTCTCGCTCTAGTTTGTCGATCCTTTTGTACATCGACTTATACATCATGTGTATCATAATTTCATGGGTTTTCCAAGTTTTATTGTACAAGAGTTATTTTTATTAGATTTCATTTTAAATTATTGAATTCGGTATAAATTCTGGGGTATTACAACCTACACTCCCCTCCCCCCCCCTAAAAGAATTTCGTCCTCAAAATTTAAGAGGTAACCTACCTATATGATGTCATCGAGTTAGACGCTCCTGATAATGAACTCTAAGTACTACTTCCACACTTTTGCTTTCCAACTCCAAGGTAGCCTCTTCCAGGTTATGATGTCTCCACAGAACCTTAACCAAAGGGATGTCCTTGGTTCTGAGCCTCTACACCTGATGGTCTAATATCCTGGTTACTGGCTCCTCGTAAGTTGCATCATTGTGGATATCAATTTCCTCTCAGTGTATGATGTGAGAGGGGTTTGGTTCATACTTCTATAACATTGATACGTGGAATATGTTGTGGATCAAGGAGATTCCGTTCAATAGGGCTAGCTCATAGGCACATTCACCAACTCATATGAGTACCTCAAATGGACTAATAACTCTTGGTGATAGCTTTCCTTTATACCTGAATCACTTGATCCCCTTCTGAGAGCTGATCTTCAAGAATACTATATAGCTTGTCTGGAACTCTAAGAGTCTTCTCCTCTCGTCTGCATGGCTTTTCTTGTCAGCTCTATGTTATGGCCAATCTCTTCTGAATCTGTTTAACCTGGTCATTCATTTCTTGTACCTAGTCTGGCCCTGTAAGCACGTGGTCTTCAAAGTTAGCCTAGCACGATGGTGATCTGCAGGGTTTGCCATAAAGAGCTTCGTATGGTGCCAATCATATATTCGCTTATAACTGTTATTGTAAGCAAACTCTGTCAAATGTAAATAATTGTTCCAATTTCCCTTGAAATCAAGGACATAGTCTCTCAACATATCTTCCAATATTTTTATGACTGTCTTAGATTGTCCATTTGTCTGAGGATGAAATACAATGTTCATAGTGAGTCTGTTGCCTAGTTCTTTCTGCAAGCTTTGGTAGAATGAAGATGTGAATCTGGAATCTCTTTCTGACATTATAGTCTTGGGCACACAATATAGCCTCATTATTTCCTTGACATAGAGTTCACTAAGTTTCCTAATTGGATATATGGATCTTATAAGCAAAAAATGAGCCACCTTTGTGAGTCGATCCATAGTTATCCACATGGTGTCTTCTCTTTCTATCCCACTTCCATTTTGGAATTGGGAGTGCTTGTAACATCCCAATAGGTTTTTTGTGTTATGCCTTTATCTGCCGATAAGTTAGGCATTTGGAAACATACTTCGATATGTCTCTTTTCATACATTTGCACCAATAGGTTTTCCTAGGGTTCTAATACATCTTATCACCACCTGGATGGATAGTATACTTAGTTTGATGAGCTTCATCCAATATGGTTCTTCTACTCTATCCACTCTTCGGTACACAGATTTTGTATCCCAGTCTCAATGTGCCCTTGGTACATTCCTGAAATCAGGATGTTTGCCCAGTCTAACACATTTTGTCAGATCGATTATTAACTTATCCTATTTTCATTCATCTCTTAGATGTCATAGGAGATCAGTTGACAGATTTTCACATATAGGTATGTCTGTTTCCCGTCTGAAGTCACACTCAAGTTGTAATCATTGATTAACTAGTACATCTGCCCTTTTTCTTCATCCTTTTTATTAAATTTCCTGCTATGTTGACTACCACATTAGCCTTTCTTGGATGGTAGTATAGTTGAAAATTGTAGTCCTTCAAGAACTCCATCCATCTTCGTTGTCTAAGGTTCAACTCTTCTTGGGTATAGATGTACTTCAAGCTATTGTGATCAGTGGATATGTCAATTCCTTCTCCATAAAGATAATGCTTCCAACTCTTTAATGCAAATACAATTGCAACCAATTCCAAATCATGAGTAGGTAATTCTATTCATGTATTTTCAATTGTCAGGAGGCATATGCAATGACTTGTCCCTCTTGCATTAGCACAACACCCAGTCCATTTTGTGATGCATCTCTATACAAGAAATATCTCACCCCATGTGTAGGAGTAAGCAATATGGGAGCTAAAGTCAACCTCTTTTTTAGTTATTAGAATGATTTCTCACACTTCTCATCCCAAATGAACTTTTCTCCTTCCGTGGTTAGCTTAGTCATGGGTCTAGCCAACTTCAAGAAGTCTTGGATAAACTTGTGGTAATATCTGACTAAAACTAAGAAACTCATGATTTTTGTAATGTTTTTGGGTTGTTTCTAGTCTGACACTGCCTACTTTACCAAGGCCTACTAATATTCTCTCAGCTGAAACAACATGGCTAAAAATCTTTACCTTCATCATCTGTGACACCTGAAATTTTTGAGAAAATTTTAAGTATTTAAATTGAATTAAAATTAGACAAAATTATTCGAATAAAATAATTCTCAAGAAGACTATGTAGAAATATCGTGAAATTCAACTATCGAATAATAACCCAAAAAACTTGTATAAAAATTCAATAAATGAGAGTTTTAGAAATACATTGTGACATTTTAATATACTTATTAGAAATGCAAAAATTAGCAAGTTTATTTAACATATTACATTCAAGTTTGCGAAAGTTAGCAAGTTGTTTGACTACACTGTGAAGATTAACAAGTTTTAATACAAGAAATTGGAAATAAACTAAGAAATGGAACGATATAAAATAGAAAGTGCCCACACCCAAAACCCTAATCTCTACACTTGGTGTGGTGGCTCAGTGTAATACCCTGAAAAATTGGTATAGAATGAAATGAAATAATAAATGCGACTAAATTAATTTCAAGCATCAATTAGCAAGTTTAATTGCTTAAGAACTTCTCAGGTGAGTGAAAATTAAGAAAATGAAATGAAATGAAATGAAATGGAATGAACACCTCACATGATATGGGCATCCGAGATTCATTTCATTTGTCCAATTAAGGATTCATTTGCCTAATATGGTTTAGTGGAATGGGAATTAGGAAGAAAATGAAATGAACCCTAGCTAAACATAAGTTATGAACTTTTGTTCATTTAGTGTGAACCCAAAAGTGTGAGACAGAGGCCTAAAATGCCAATAGGCATGGCGCACCAAAGGGTGGAATGAGAATTCCCTTAATTACCCTAAGCATGTGCGTTGCACATGAATAAGGCCTAGTCGTCTTGGTGCATGATTCAAAACCCTAAAAGATGATCCCATGTACACAAGCTACAATGATCATGTGCCCCTCACCTTGACGTCCAAACAAGCAAGAAAGAAAAGAGGAAAGTTTTTAAAATCAATTTGGGAAGTTGCTCATGCGTGCTCAATAGAGAAAATAGAAGTTCCAATGTGCCATGATCATGTGCACCCTAAGCCCATGCCCACAAAGATGTCCAAGAAGTCAAAATAAGAAGGCATGATCCAAATTAGAAAGTTTCCCATGCTCAAACTAAGTTGCCAAAAATAAACCATAGAAAGTGTCAAGTTTATCCTTGCTTAGTGAGAACTCACAAAAAAAGGAAATATTGCCTTATTTACATGTCTTCCAAGAATAGAAGTTACCAAAAAATGTTTCTAAATACCCAAGGAACAAGATTAGAAGTTTCTAATCCAAGAATAGAAGTTGTTGAAAAATGTTTCTAAACACCCAAGGAACAAGATTAGAAGTTGCTAATCCAAGAATAGAAGCTGCTGAAAAATGTTTCTAATCCAATAATAGAAGTTGCTGAAAAATGTTTCTAAACACCCAAGGAACAAGATTGGAAGTTTCTAATTCAAAATACAAGGTTGCCAAATCTTGTTGATTTGGTGTGCACAAGAAAAAGAATCAATTACTAAAACATATTGAAAAGTTGTCATGCTCATAATGTCACACCATATTGATGTCCCAAACCAAGATAGCAAGTGGTTCCAAGCGCAAGATTGTGTTCACACATGAAAAGAAACCCTAAATGAACACTTGCCTAAACCATATGTATGTGCACACAAGAGAGGAAGCCCTAGTTGTTCCACATGCCACAAACATGCTCAAGGGAAATGGAAAGTGGCTAATGCAAAGATTCTCAAATCGTCCCCCCATGTGCAGAAAAAAATCTATATAAAAGACCCACTGTGCTCACTTTTTCTCCATCCTAGAGCCTTTCTCACTTTTTTTTCTAAGCCTTCTTCTTGCCACCCCTTCTCACTTCTCTTTTGTTCTTGAGTGTTCTTAGGTGAGAAGTTAATGTTCTTCTGTGGTTTAGTATTCTTTCAGTCCTTAGACTATAGAAATTCTAGCTAATTTTCAAGAAATTCCAAAACAAGGTGGAAGTGATTTCAAAAAACCCTCTCTACACTAGTTTGAAATAATATTATGTTCATGCACATTTTAAAATCTGTTTATCATACATTTTTCAATTTCAGTACATTCACATGATTTAATTTTATGTTTGATACATATGCCATGTTTAAGCATTTATAAACCATGCCATGCTTAGTTTCCCATGCTTGGGCCGATTTTGAGATACAATGCATGCAAGTGATGTTTTTATGCTTTCATGATGATAACATGATGAATTTTAATTCTTTTATGATTTATGATTATGAGAACTCAAATAAAACACTTTGATATTAAGAACCACATACTGTCATATTGATCCAAAGGGATACTATGGGTGTTCTTTACATATACTATGTGTGTATGATTTGCATAGACTGTGTGTATATGAGTGTAGCACAAAATACTTAGAATACTAACAAGGGACCCTAATTCCAATGAATTGTCTTTCCACTTAAGGAGAGATACTTTGATAAGAACATCAAGGGATTGGGCCCCCTTTTAGTCTAACATACAATTGAAAATAAGAACTATTTGAAACGCCTAATGTATGTAAGTGTTTGAGTTTGAATGTGTTATTAATTTGAATTAGTAAATTGGTTGTTTTTAGAATGATCCATAGGGCTATGTGCTCACCTTTCCTCTCTTGTCTTTTCATGAAATTGAATTACATGATGAAGCTTATTGAGGATTTAGATCGCTTATTTTTAAAAAGTTTCTATTTTTATTTTTAATGTAAGGGCATGTTACCCAAATTTTGAATGAGTTAGATCTCCGCTGAAATAATTTCTATTATAGAGTTATGTACTCTCTTTCTTTTAATAGTTTAAATTCAAGTTATGTACTTGTCTCATTTAATTCAAATAATGAATAAAAAAAATATTATTTATCTCTTTGTGTTGTCTTATTGAAATAACTAAAACAAATTGGGTTGTGTGCTCATAACGTTTAATAAGAATTGGGATAAAGGAATTAGAAAGGCAAGTTGTGTACTTTTAATGTAACACTGGCCTGGCTTGCCTTGTTGATAAATCCAATTAAAAGTCTCAGGGGGTTGGGGTGTCACAAGTGTGGTATCAGAGCCTAGGCATTAGTTGCTAGGCAAAAATGAAAAAGTCAAGCCTAGGCATTAGTTGTTGGGCTAAAATTAGAAAGTTTAATCTTATACCAAGTGTGATATCAAGTTTAGAAAGTATTAACTCAACTAGGTTTAACCTATGCTTTGAGTTGAAATTAGGATGCTCTACCTTCTATTTTTGAAATTGAGAACTATTTTGGAAAGTGTTTTCAAAAAGAAAATATATGTTTTGATACAAAGACTATAAGTTGAGCAGATAGTGGGTAAGCTTTATCTCGATAAAGCACGGTTGCTAAGCAGACTTTGGTCTCATCGCCTGATCTGGAGGTTGTCCCATCAGCTCATATGAGTAGTCGTAGTTGAAAAACACTCGTACTTTCTATGAAAGAAAATTAGAAGGTGAAAATTTAGGGCAAGGAACTTACTCAAGTTTGAAAAAGATGCTAAAGATGGTATCTTGACTAAACAGAGGTCGACAACTCAATAGAGGAACTTTCCAACTAGATTAAAACCCTAGGTCAAGAAAAAGACTTTAGGTGGGAACTGAGAGTAGCCAAGGGTGACACAATGGATCAAATGCACAAAACTCTAGGAAATAGGTTAACAATTGAAAATGTGTGAGAACAGAATACTTGTTTGGTCAGCATACGAGATTGAAAAGATTATATAACTCTGGTTTCTATGTGGTATGGCTCACATAGGAATTCAGGGTTATGGAGGAACCTTGGACTTGGAGAATGATGGACCATGTTTGGTGAATGATCGATGACTTTGGAAGAACTTGCTTCCCTATGCTTGGTTAGTATGGGATAGTCAGGTATAGTGGGGCTCAGAAAACCTTAGTTATCGAGACAGATGCAAAATTGATTAAGTGTGGCCATTTTTTAAGTGAAAGTTTAAGTAGAAGGGCTAGAATGGTATGGGATACTCGAATTTGGAAGCTTAGATAGAAACTTGGAATTTTGTTATGCTAGCATAAACTTGCATGATTGTATGATTGTTTGAAAGCATGCCTTACTTATTTATATGTATGTCATATGAAACCAAATCTTGTACCCAAGGACAAAAAGAACTTAAAAGCATAAACTAATACCCCCTGAACAAATTGAGAACCTAGAGACATGAATCTAGAGCCATGATGATAGTATGAACGAAACAAAAGGCTTGGGAATACGAACTCGATGAACTAATATGGATGGAACAACTATCTTCTCAAGTCTAGAAAAACATTTTGTATCTCAAAGATAAGGAAAGACGAATTGTGTTCCCTAGATTACGATTCACTTAAATCTTTCACTATGATACCTTATTCGGATAATAAAGTGGCTTTTAATTTATAGATAATGGCTAGATCAAAGAGATACGCTACTAGATCTACCCCTTATGATGAAACGAAACAGAGATGGAAACCTTGATGACGGGAATCGCTCAGAAGCTCATGGACCATATCATGAGGGTCCTACCTCAAGTATTCCCTCAGGCAGCATCCCAACCACATGTGCCTAAACCAATCCCTGAAAAACAACCAACATTGGTATTCCAGATTCTAAAGTGTTAGAGGACTCAAGAAGACTTAGAAGATGAGAGGCAGAAGAAGATACTGATAGAGCCAAAGAAGCTCAATCCTCCTCAGTTTGATGGAAACATAAACTACATCTCTACCGATCATTGGTATCAGGAAATGGAGGAGCATCTGAACATACTGAAGGTGACGGGTTCGCATAGGGTGGCACTAGCTACGGACCACTTCAAGGGATTGACTAGAAGTTGGTGGAAAATGATGAAGATGGATCCTAACACAAATGTTGAAGCGATGAGTTGGGAAAAGTTCACGGAGATCTTTTATGAAAAGTTATTTCTTGAAGCCACACTAAGTAAGCTACGTCAAGATTTTGTCCAGTGGAATAAGAGAGACTTGATTGTAGCCGAATATGAAAGGAAGTTCACTAAACTAG
Source organism: Tinospora cordifolia (assembly GCA_030144865.1). Classification (NCBI taxonomy): domain Eukaryota; kingdom Viridiplantae; phylum Streptophyta; class Magnoliopsida; order Ranunculales; family Menispermaceae; genus Tinospora; species Tinospora cordifolia. Next base: position 10,607 of record JAJIYU010008031.1, on the reverse strand, counting down.
CCAAATTCTCACTATAACTAATTAGGGAACATAGAATGAAGGCCATCATTTTGCACAGGGTCTCAAGATGGAGATCTGGAACATAGTAAGGACTCTGGGCCTAAAGACATATAGAAATGTCTTTGAAAAGGCTCTAACACTGGGACAAGAGCTCAATTGGGAACAAAAGTTGAGGGGAAAGAACAAGAGGCCCGGGAATGAAAAAGATCAAGGGGCTTAGAAGAAAAGCAAGATTGGTGGAAGAGCACCACAAAAAATAGGGCAGACCAAGGACAAGTTTAAAGAATAGGCAAGGAGATAAGGATTGTGCTACGTGTGCAGGCAGAAGGGTCATATTGCTAGAAATTGTCCAACTACACCTGCTCAGACTCATTAGCAACAACCACCACAGGGAGGAGGTCAGAACGGTCGTCCTCAGGGTAGGCAGCAACAATAGAATGCCAATCAAGGGCAGAATCAGGGTCGTGGTCAGAACTAGGCCAGAATGTTTTTTATTGAGACCCAAGAAGATCAAATCTCTACTGTGGAAGGTATGTTCCTACTATTTAATGTTGTTGTGAGACTGTTATTTGACTTGGATGCCTCGAAATCATTTATCTCTAAAGAACTAGCTTATAGGTTACAACTTATGACAAAAACACTACCCATAACTTTGAATGTGTCGACAATAATAGGGACCATTGTTACCTCAAAAAGAATGTGCAGTTGTAACCTAAGGTTTGGGGATAAATTCATATCAGTTGACCTATGCACCTTACCATTTTATGGCTATGACCTGATCTTGGGGATGGATTGGTTACACCAATACCAAGCTCAGATAGATTGTCCTAAGAGGCCACTAACCATAACCCTACCTTCCGGGGAAACCTATAGAATTAACAGAGATATGTGGAAACTACCGAGGAGTCCAACCATAGCCATGTTAAATTGTTTGAAGCAGAAGGATAAGTTCGAGAGATTCTCAGAGGAGGACTCTGTTGAACAAAAGAGAATCAAAGATCTAGTAGTTGTTAGTGAGTATGAAGACGTATTCCTAAACAACTTACCCGAACTACGACCTACTAGAGAATTAGAGTTCAAGATTGAACTTCACCCTAGAACCAACCCAATAGCCATACCTCCTTAAAAAATGACACCAATAGAACTAATCGAGTTAAAGTCTCAACTTGACGAGTTCTGAGAGAAAGGCTTCATCATGCCGAGTGAATCATTCTGGAGAGCTCCTATATTAGTTGTAAAGAAGAAGGATGGTTCCATGAGACTGTGTGTCGATTACCAGAAGCTGAACTAGGCAACCATAAAGAACCTTCTACTGAGGATTAATGACCTATTTGATCAATTGGGAGGAGCCACCCACTTCTCAAAAATTGATCCTAGGTTGGGATATAACCAAATGAGAATCATGGAGTCTGATACATACAAGACAGCTTTTAGGACATGATATAGACACTTCGAGTTCACTGTGATGCCCTTTGGTTTGACCAATGCCCCAATAGCATTCATGGATTTGATGAACCGAGTGTTTAGACAATACTTTGACCAGTTTGTGGTGGTATTCATAGAAGACATCCTGATTTACTCGAAGTTAGAAGCTGAACACTTAGAACACTTGCAGATAGTGTTGGAGACTCTCAGAAGGCACCAATTATATGTCAAGTTCAGCAAGTGAGAATTCTGGATGAAGACAGTCAAGTTTCTTGGACATTTAATATCAATAGAAGGCATACTTCTAGACCTAGAAAAGGTGGAAGTTGTCATAGACTAGAAATAACCAAAAATAGTTACAAAGATAAGGAGTTTCTTAGGCCTGGTTGGATATTATAAGAGATTCATCCAAGATTTCTCCAAAGTAGCAAAACTTATGACCAAGTTAACTAGGAAAGGTGTCAAATTCACTTGGGATAAGAAGTATGAATAATCATTCCAAGAATTGAAAAGGAGATTGACTTTAGTTCCCATCCTAGTTACTCTGACTCATGGTATTACATATGTCCTGTATATTGATGTTTCACTGAGTGGAATGGAAGCAGTCTTAATGCAGGAGAAGCAAGTAGCCACTTATGCTTCGCAAAAATTGAAGGTCTATGAGAAGAATTACCCTCCTCAAGACCTAGAGTTAGTAGCCATTGTATTTGCACTGAAGATTTGGAGACACTACCTTTATGGTGAGAAATTCGATTTGTTTTCATATCACAAGAGCTTGAAGGACATCTACACCCAGAAGGAGTTGAACCTCAGACAACAAAGATGGATGGAGTTCTTGAAAGACTATGATTTCTAACTAAACTACCATCTGGGGAAGGCCAATGTGGTGGTCGATGCCTTAAGTAGAAAATTCAACAAACAGGAGGAAGAAAAGGGCCAGATGTACCCGTTGATTGAAGACTTTAGGTTGGGTCTAACCTTGAATAAAAAATGAGCCTATCTCTACAACATACCTTGCCAACCAGATCTTCTGTGCCAGAGGATGAGCAAAGGTAAGAAAAATGGCTCACTAGTTTGATAAAAGGTGTTACACAAGGTAAGCATACTAACTTCATTTTAGATGTTGAGAATACCCTAAGACTTGGTGAGAGGATCTGTGTGTCCCAAAACGGACAAAGTAAATAGACCATACTGGATGAGGTTCATTAGACCAAGTATACGATGCATCCAGTTGGAGATAAGATTTATCAAAACTTCAAGAAGACTTACTAGTGCAGAAGAATAAAGATAGATGTGGCTAAGCATCTTGCCAAGTGTTTAACTTGTCAACAAGTAAAAATAGAACATTGAAAACCCTTTAGAATGTTACAACCACTCCCTATTCTTGAATAGAAGTGGGATAACATTGCCATGGACTTTTTCAGTGGTTTGCCCAGGAGCCAGAAAGGAGAAGATATTATATGGTTGATTGTGGATCGTCTTACTAAAATGGCTCATTTCCTACCAATCAGATCCACAGACCAAGTCACTAAGCTGGGAGAACTCTATGTGAAATAGATAGTCAGACTTCATGGTGTATCCAAGACAAAAAGTATCTGACCCAGACTCTCGATTTACTTCATAGTTCTGACAGAGTCTACAAAAGGAGTTGGGCATTAAATGCACCATGAGTACTGTTTTTTCACCCTTAGACAGATGGGCAGTCTAAGAGAGTGATCCAGACGTTTGACGACATGTTGAGGTCTTATGTCCTAGACTTTAAGGGGAACTGAAGCAAGTACCTGCACTTAGTAGAGTTTGCCTATAATAATAGTTATTAGGCAAGTATTAAGATGACTCCATATGAGGCTCTTTATGAAAGGTCGTACAGATCACCAACCTATTGGGCTGAACTTGAAGATCATGTACTTACTAGGCCAAACATGGTGAAAGAAATGAACAACCAAGTCAAACTGATACAAAAGAGGTTGGTTACAGCCAGAGTCATCAGAAGAGTTATGCCGACAAGAAAAGGAGACCCCTAGAGTTTCAAGTGGGTAACAATGTATTTCTAAGGATAAGTCCTCAAAAGGGCATCAAGAGGTTCAGAGTTGAGGGAAAACTATCGCCCAGATTTTTTGGACCTTTTGAAATGCTTAGAAGAATCAAAGAATATGCTTACGAGTTGGATCTACCAAACTGAAAGACCTTAGCTCACAACATGTTCCACATGTCGATGCTGAGAAAGTATGAACTAGATCCCTCTCACATTGTCCACTAGGAAGAAGTAAACACACAAGATGATGCTACGTAGGAGGAAGCGGCAATAAGAATCCTTGATCACAAGGTACAAAACCTGAGAATGAAGGATATCCAATTAGTTATGGTACTATGGAAACATCATTGAGTAGAAGAAGCTACTTAGGAGATGGAAAGCGAAATAAAAACCAAATACCCACATTTATTTACCAAAAATCCATGAATATGTACAAATTTCAAGGACACAATTTTTTTAAGGGAGGATAGGTTATAATACCTTGAAATTTTTCTACATAATGAAATGAAACGATAAATGAGACCAAATTCATTTTAGGGATCAATTGGCAAGTTTAATTGCTCAAAAACCTCTCAAGGGAGCAAAAATTAAGAAAAAGAAACAAAACGAAATGAAATGAACACATCACATGATCTGGGCATCCGAGATTCATTTTATTTGTCCAATTAAGGGTTCATTTGCCTAATATGCTTTAGTGGAATGGGAATTAGGAAAGAAACTGAAAAGAACCCTAGCCAAACATAAGTTATGAATTTTCGTTCATTTGTGTGTGAACCCAAAAATGCGAGACAAAGGCCTAAAATGCCAATAGGCATGGTGCTCCAAAGGGTGGAATGAAAAATTCATTAATTACCCTAAGCATGTGCATTGCACATGAGCAAGGCCTAGCCGTCTTGGTGCATGATTCAAAACCCTAAAAGATGATCTCGTGTGCATAAGCTACAATGATCATGTGCCCCTCACCTTGACGTCCAAGCAAGCAAGAAAGAAAAGAGGAAAGTTTCTAAAATAGATTTGGGAAGTTGCTCATGTGTGCTCCATAGAGAAAATAGAAGTTCCAATGTGCCATGATCATGTGGACCCTAAGATCATGCACACAAAGATGTCCAAGAAGTCAAAATAAGAAGGCATGATCCAAATTAGAAAGTTTCCCATGCTTACACTAAGGCGCGAAAAATAAACCATGCAAAGTGTTAAGTTTGTCCTTGTTTAGTGAGCACTCACAAAGAAAGGAAATATTGCCTTACTTACATGACTTCCAAGAATAGAAGTTGCTAAAAAATGTTTCTGAACACCAAAGAAACAAGAGAAGTTCCTAATCCAAGAATAGAAGTTATTGAAAATTTTTTCTAAACACCCAAGGAACAAGATTAGAAGTTTCTAATTCAAGAATAGAAGTTACTAAAAAATGTTTGTAAACACCCAAGAAACATGATTAGAAGTTTCTAATTAAAAATAGAAGGTTGCCAAATCTTTTTGATTTGTTGTGCACAAAAAAAAAAAGAATCAATTACTAAAACATATTGGAAAATTGCCTTGCTCACAATATCACACCATATTGATGCCCCAAACCAAGATAACAAGTGTTTCCAAGCACAAAATTGTGTTCACACACGAAAAGGAAACCCTAAATGAACATTTGCCTAAAACATATGTGTGTGCACACAAGAGAGGAAACCCTAGTGGTACCACATGCCAAAAACGTGCTCAAGGAAAATGGAAAGTGGTTAATGCGAAGATTCCCAAACTATCCTCCCATGTGCACAGAAAAATCTATATAAAGGACCCCTTGTGCTAACTTTTTCTTCATCCTAGAGCAAGAGCTAACAAGTCCCTCTTGTTCTTTCTAAGCCTTCTTCTTGACACCCCTTCTCACTTTTCTTTTGTTCTTAATTGTTCTTAAGTGAGAAGTTACCGTTCTTGGGTGGTCTATTCTTGAAGTGCTTAGACTATAGAAACTCTGTCGAATTTTCAAGAAATTGCAAAACAAGGTAGAAGTGACTTTCAAAAAACCCCCTTCTATACTAGTTTGCATTAATATCATGTTCATGCATGTTTTTAAATCTATTTATCATACATATTTCAATTTTAGTCCATTCACATGATTTAATTTTCAATTTGATACATATGTCATGTTTAACCATTCACAAAACCATGCCACGCTTAGTTTCCCATTCTTATGCCAATTTTGAGATATGATGCATGCAACTGATGTTTTTATGCTTTCATGATGATAACATGTTGAATTTTAATTCTTTTATGATACATGATTATGAGAATTTAAATAAATGACTTTAATATTAAAAACCACATATTGTCATAGAGATCCAAAGGGATACTAAAGGTGATCTTTATATATACTGTGTGTATATGAATTGCATATATTGTGCGTATATGGGTGTATCACAAAATACTTGGAATATGGGCAAGGGACCCTAATTCCAATTGAATGAGACATAAAGAATTATCTTTCCACTCAAGGAGATTTATTTTGATAAGAACATCAAGGGATTGGACCCCCTTTTAGTCTAACATACAATTGAAAATAAGAAACTATTTGAAATGCCTAATATATGCAAGTGTTTGAGTTTGAATGTGTTATTAGTTTGAATTAGTAACTTAATTGTTTTTAGAATGATCCCCTGGGTTATGTGCTCACCTTTTCTCTTTTATCTTTTTAGGAAATTGAATTACATGATGAAGCTTATTAAGGATTTAGATCGCTTATTTTTAGAAAGTTTCTATTTTTATTTTTAATGTAAGGGCATCTTGCCCCAGTTTTGAATAAGTTAGACTTTCGCGAAAATAGTTTCGATTTTGGAGTTATGTACTCTCCTTCTTTTAATACTATAAATTCAAGTTATGTACTTGTCTCATTTAATTCAAATAATGAATAAAGAAAATGTTCTTTATCTCTTTATGTTGTCTTATTGAATTAAATTAAATAAATTGGGTTGTGTGCTCATAATATTCTATAAGAATTGGGATAACAGAAGTAGAAAGGCAAGTTGTGTATTTGGAATGTAATACCAGCCTGGCCCGCCTTGTCGATAAATCTAATTAAACGTTTGGGGGGTTGGGGTGTTACACTCAGGGAAGAAAGTAGAAAGTTTCATGTGCTCAACATTCCAAATCTGCCAATTCTCAAACCCTGTTACTGTATATAAAGTCCCATGTGCTCACATTCTCTTCATCCTAGCAAGAACTGATATGTTCTTGCTCTCTCTCTCTCTCTCTATTGGAATTCTTTCTCTCTTCTTGGGTTGTTCTAATAGCAATTGGGGTTGAATTAACAGAGTGCTGCTAAAATTCGTGGTAGTAGTTGGAAAGTTCTGAAAGGGATTCAACTGAGACTTCAGAAGGGTGAAAATATTGAGGTGGAAGTGATTTCTAATTTTTATCTTATTATTGTGCTTTTAATAAGATGTTCATGCTCGAATATACATGTTTTATCTTCATTGAGTATGCATGTCATGTTTAGACTTTGCATGTTTAGGTTTGCATATATGCCATGTGCTATTATGATGCTTGTTATGCTTTTAATATGCTCACATGCCGAATTTAATCATGTTAGTCAATTATTTTAGTTTTATTATACTCAATGGAACATTAAATGAGATTATAACCATGTACCAGTGCAGTATTCCACAAGTATTACTGTGGGTGTTATCAAACTGCAAACTTTGGATTTGTTCTAGTTCATATGGGTAAGGTCTCAAAATACTTGGGTAAGGTCCTAAATCCAGTGGAATTTGGCATAAAGGTTTGCCATTTTTCTTATTGAACAAGTATTTTGATAAGAACACCGAGGTTAACACCTTTTGGTTTTTAATACAACTTTAAACAAGAAATTGATTGAATCACATAATGTTTGAAAGTGTTTATCTTGAATGTCTTATTTATTGAAATAATAAGTTAAATATTTATAATGATCCACTGAGCTTTGTGATCACCCTTTCATTTTCTAATGTTTCAAGAAATTGATAAAACAAAGGTAGCATTATAGTCATTTAGTCAACATTTTCTTAGAATATTTAATTTTTAATTGCAAGGACATGTTGTCCCAATTATGTTATTTAAAGATTTATTCCACTGTAATAGACTTAAAGGTTATGTACCTTAAATTTTGGAAATAATTAATGTTATGAAATTATTTTGCTCAATGTTTTTTTTTAAATATGGCGTAAATTAAGTTTTCGTGTCATTTATTTCCAATTAATGAAATTATGTCATTAGTAAGGTTTTGTACCTATTACTTTCAATTAATGATGTTAAATCTCTTATTGTTTTATTTAGAAATGTTCATGATACTCGAAAATCCCAAAGAATTGGAATAAAAATGGAAAGTGTGAAAAATAGAAATAATGTGACACCAACCTGCCTCTTAGCCGAGTGGTGCGGTCCACATCATCCTTCACAAGCAAAAGAAAAGTAGAAAGGGCAAGAATCAAATTCGAGGGAGGCGGGGTGTTACATCATGCAAAACTCACATTTGCTAAACTTAGCATATAATTCGTTCCTTCTTAATGTCTCCAGCACAATTCTCAAGTACTTTACATGCTTGGCTTCTAATGTAGAGTAGATAAGGATATCATCCACAAACACTACTACAAACTAATCCAAATACTATCAAAAAACTTTGTTCATTAGCTCCATAAATGCAGCTAGTGCATTGATTAAACCAAACGACATTACTGTGAACTTGACGTGGCCGTATCGAGTCTTAAAAGTTGTCTTATGTATGTTTAACTCTTGGATTCTCAATTGATGATATCTTAACCTTAGATCAATCTTGAAGAAGTGAGTAGCTCCCCTCAATTGATCGAATAGGTCATCTATTCTACACAAAGGATATTTGTTCTTTATTTTACTTGATTGAGCAACCTGTAGTCAATACATAACCTCATGGATCTATCCTCCTTCACAAATAGCACTAGAGCTCCCCACAGTGACTCACTAGGTCTAATGGATCCCTTCTCACGAAGTTCATCCAACTATTTCTTTAGTTCAATCAATTCTATTTGCCCCATTTTATAGGGAGGAATGGGCTATGGGATCTATACCTGGATGGAATTCAATCTTGAACTCCACCTTTCTGTGTGGTGGTAGTCTTGGTAGATCATTCGGAAACACATCCGCATATTCCTATACTACAGGTATCTCATGAATCTTTTTAGGTTCCCTAGTATCCTCTTCCAGCAATTGTTTGAAGTCCTCACTTTATTTTAAATAATGCAACATTGTTGTCATAGGACTTTGTGGTAATCTCTGCATATCCCCATTGATCTTCACTTATTCACCAGATGGTAAGGCCAATGTGACCCTCCATCTTGGGCAATCGATCCAAGCTTGGTGTTGAGTCAACCAATCTATGCCCAATATCACATCATACCCTTGGAAAGGTAGTCTTCTAAGGTCTATGGTTATTAATTTGTCTCAAATCTCAACTTAAAGGTGCAGATTTTTTGGACGACTACTATAATTCCTATGGAAGTGGATAGATACAATGGTTCTGGAGGTGTGAAAGTTCCTAATTGTATCCTCTTGGCTAAGTCTTCTGACACAAATGACTTACTGGCACCTAAATCAAATAATATTTTTACAGCAACATTAAATAATAAGAATGTACCTTTGACAGACGGTGCTGGGTTTACTTGTCCATCCTCTATAGCAAACATTCGGGTTTTATGCTACTTGCCCAATTGTTGTTATTATGGCTGGGGTTGCTGCTGTGATGGTTATTGTTGGACACAAACACCTTGATATCCACCCTAACCATGCCTTGCCCTTGGTTCTACCTCTATGGCCCTCCATTATGACAATCCTTCATAATATGCCCTCTTTTGTCATAACTAAAGCATGTTCCATCTTTTTGAGCTATCTATTTGCTTACTCTGGTATTATTCTAATGCCCCTGAGGCTGGTTCTTGTTTTGCTTCTTTTGATTGCCTTGGTAATCTCTGTTGTTGCCTGATCTCTTATTTCTATTCATTAACTTCTGCTCGAAGTTCAGTTCCTTCTCGACTAGTAGGGTTTTTTCTACAACATCTCTATATGTTTTCAAGCCCATTGGTATTACCTCTTTTTGGATCTAAATCTTTAGACCAAATTTGTTACCCTTCATTGTTTCTTCCTTGATCAGTTTAGGGGAAGACTTGGCCAATCCGATAAACTTGGTCTCATATTCCACTATAGTCATATCTTTTTGAGTTAATTTGACAAACTCAAACTGCATCTGCTTCAGTGTAGCCTCTAGGAAGAATTTCTCATAAAATATCTCCTTAAACTCTTCCCAGTACATTTGTCAGACATTTGGTGTTCGGGTCTGCCTTAAGCATCTTCCACCAACTCCTAATTGGTCCCTTAAACCGCTGAGTGGTCAGCACAACTCTACGGGGACCCACTTCCCCTAACACATCTAAATGCTCATCGAGTTCCTAATACTAGTGATCAACTGTCATACTATCAGATGTGCCATCAAATTAAGATGGGTGGAGTTTCTGTAACTCCATTAGAATCTCTATTCCTTATCCTCAAGGTCATCATGTGTTTTCTAACAAACTGGAACCTTTGGTGGGGTTACCTGTTGTTGCACCCTGGATCAGTGTTAGCAACCCCACAAGTGTACGGGATCGCAGTAATAATAATCGGTAAGACCGGGTATCGTCCTCAGGGAAAAAGGGTTGATTTGTGATTTCAAATCCCAAATTTATTATTAATCAAAGTTTTATCAATACTATATTGAATGTAATTGAATTAAATTGAAAACTAGAGATTGCTCTAAACAAAAGTAATAGTTAATGTTAAGAAATCAATGTATAGACATGTCTAGGATAGTGAATGCCGCTACGTAGTTTGCAATCCTTTGTTGTAATTATGAATTACTTAATCCATGAATTATTGCATCAACAGTTGAAATCCTTTCCCAAGGTATTTCAACAATCACTAGATTTGTTTTGTCAAACCCTCTTCCGAGGTGTTCACTTAACAACCTACGTGTTATGTTCAACAATCCCTGTGCAACTCCCTAGATTGGTTAATAATCTCCCGATAAATCAACCGGTCTAAGTCCAAATTGTGACATCCACCCTTTAGGCTTCTCTTCCGAGATAGACCAAAGTGTTGAGTTCAATACGTCTATGGCCAG
>JAJIYU010008030.1:0-18434 GCA_030144865.1 Tinospora cordifolia | reverse complement strand
AAATACATAAATAATAACCTTCTTATGAACTATAATTATAAAAGTAGCCATCGATTCGTCAAACCAAACATAATTTCTACCAAAGAACTCGAATTTCATAATTAATAGCTCATAGAAGGTACAGAGTAGGAAAAAGATCAGTGTCAACAAGTACCCTGCAACATTCAAAAGATATAAGCATCCATTCTTTTGAATGCATGCATGTTAGGAACCATATAGGCTTTCTAATCTAATAATGTTCATAACAATTTATATAAGCACTTAATAGGACGATTATAATCTTTATTTTCCTCACTTGATGTAATGGCGTCGGCACTTGCATGGCATACAATTAAGGATGCATCACTGCCCCCTAAAGCAAGATACCAAACTATGATATGATATGGTGGCCATGTGCCATGTTTTACATACATATTAAGAAACGCCGATATCTGTTTTCTTCTCTATTATTTGAGCCTTAGTTGCATTGGGAATGAGTTGTGAATCTGATTCTTTTCCAATTTATTTATTGATTTGTTATATTTAATTTCTACTAGATTTACTTAAACAAATTAGTGGAATTTGTATGGTAATTATTATTAGGTAGATTGCAATCAAGATTTCAGGACCCGTACATGGTAATCAATGTGAGAGCGTCCATGTGTTGTCTCATAAATCACAAACAAATGGGATCTCCTTTGTCTGATCGTGTAATGGTACAATGGCATATAGATCATGATCCATTAAGTTATTAGATATTTTTTTCAAAAAAAAAAGAAAGAAAAGAAAAAGAAAAGCGTTGCGCCCTCAAATATTGGGATATTGTGATCTAGCTAATAATAATAAGTATATGTAGATAATCATCCAATTATCTTTCTTTTATTCTTTTCAATGTGAGCAATCTTATATATATGTATATAAAACCCACAAAGGCAAATGTGGCCAATAATATTAATGGATGAAAGTTGATGTATAGTCGAAGCAAACAGGGTCACGATATGCAAAAGCTAAGGGCCCTTTCTATCCAAAACTGGTGCCTATCTAGAAAGATTTGTAAGGCGTTGCTTTGAGATTGTAAATAAAAGGTGTGGAATTGGAGAGACATGTAGGACCTTTCAGCTCCTTACATGAACACAACATGTCTTTCACCAGGACACTTACTAGGACGATAAGCCCTTGATTAGATTACGTAGGGTCACACCCTTTTTTATTTCTTTTGGTGGGGGGGGAGCTCTCTTATTATCACTTGTTCCACCCAAATCTAATCTCTTTTTTATGGACAGGATCTCTTAACAGTTCAACCCCTCCAGTTGGAGCTGCCTTAAACTCCAATCAGCAGCAAAATCTTCAGGAATCAAGTTCAGGTTCGCGCAGATTCCTCCCCTTATTACAGTCAGCAACAGATGAGCAAACGTAGATACTCCCATGCCCAAAATTAAAGAAATTTCTAACAATAAAAATTAAAGAAAAGGGTTCTTATATAATATACATTTTCTTAAATCTATATATATTTGATGGTATTGGGAGGGGAGAAGGGGAGAGCTTAGCATGTGAATTAGCTAGCCGGGAGAATAAAAAGATTGAGCTAGTGGTATGGTCTTAAGATCAGGTGAAGGAAGGTGTTCATCATTGATTTCACAACTGTAAGAATACTATATAAACAAAGCATATAAATTCATATGTATTAAACAACTAGCAGAGCAAGCTTACCTCAGCTTAATAAAATATTGAACACCATTTGATGCTATAGATTTTGCTACTTGCTTCAAATTAATTACCCTTTGCTATCAACTCTATAAATATTTCATAAAATATTTGTGGTTCAACATGTTGGCCGTGTAGCTAATTATGTATTGGTCCTGTAATGAAATTTTTTATATAATTATAATATTTCTAATTATTGAAGAAAATGATATATACATAGGACATATAATATTAAATGTTTAATAATTATAAATACTACAAAGGAAAGTTACTTTAATTTAATGTACAACTAACCGGTTTTCCTCAGGTAAGGATTTGATGAGTAAGAGATTAATTATCAAAATCAAGTACTCTATAATTTATTAGTTTAAGAAGAAAAATAAAGCCATGTTCTACCCGTATGAGATCAGGTCATGGGGGTTTTCTGGTTGTGAGTCACATGGCCCTGAAATATTGAAGGGGTATCAAAAAATCAACAAAGAAAAAAGAAGAAGCCATGGCAGATGAGAAGAGGATGACACGTGAAGACCATGGCAGGCAAGAGGGAAGGGTCTTCAGTCCTCACTTCATTAATGGAGAAATATACTTTCAGATAATTGTGGTGGTGGGGGAGTCAAGGTCAGCGATGATGTCGCCTTTTTTTTTTTCCTTGACCAACATGTGGAGAAATTCATAAAAAATTTGAAGCCCCTCTTGAAAAGAAGAATTTATTTTTTATTTTTTATTTTAATTTGAAGTTGGATGCCATTATTATCAAAGTACGAGAGGGATAGTTGGGTCGTTTTCTATATATGTATATATATGCTTGATATTTGTGGGATGTAGGGGCAGGGGTGGTAAATCGATGAGGGAATAAGGGGTATTTAATGAAGATGATTTTGTTTAAGGTGGGGAAGGAGGGAGCAGCAAGGGCTGGGTGTCAGATTGGCGTGCTTCGCGGTGCAGTGTGTGTGAGAAAGATAGGTAATGAAGAAAGAGAGATGATGAGCTAATATCAACTTAACTGTTTTTGGGTACTTTTTTTTTTTTTTTGGGTTAAGTTTTATGTAAAGAAGAGAATTGAAAGGGAGAGTTCCAGTGTGGGGGTTTTGTTTTATGAGGGGAAAATTTCGATGATTTTGTTTGGTGTTTAGGTAAATATGTTGTTTTAGTGAAAAGGGTGCTGATTCAAACGAGGCTGGGAAACATTCTGGTGTGGGCATGGCTTTTTGTGTTACTTTGATGATGGGTTGGGTTGGGTTGTTTTGTTGACGGGCAAATGAAAAAGAAAACTGCTCTTCTTGCTCTTTCCTTTTGTGGGTGGTTTTGCTTTGGATGATATAATGCTCATTCATGGAATAAGCTGCTGGAGAGAAGCAGCTTTGTAATGGGTATTTTATAAGCAATTTTTAAGTTTTTAATCAGTTCGGTTTTGGAAAAACTGGGTCTGATTTGGCTGATTTGGTGTTTGCAATTGCAATAGAAAGCAGAGCATCATCTCTCTGACTCTCTGTGACGTCTAATTTTTTTTTAATATCACATGTTTATCTTCTTGTCTAGTGTTTTTGTTCTTCACCAACTGATAAATTTGACTACTAAAGATTCATTTTTGCCCATGTTTTTTAAAATTTTTATTTTTTCTGAATTTCTTTCTGTTTGATTTGACATATAGACAGTGTATTTATGGCTTCAGTTTTGAGGTGGATTTGGTTTCCTTATTTTCAATATTTTTTCTTTTTCACTTCTTTGCTTATTTTTCTTGTATAGGTTAGGTGCATTTTCTTCCAGACTTGTTTTCCTTCTCATTTAAAATAATGTGAAAAACTCTGTAGTTTCAAAATCTTATATTTAATTCTTCCTTTATCTGTAATAGTTAAAGATATGCTTCTTGTTGTATGTCTGTCCTTGTGAATATTTTTTCAACTCTTACCGAGATATGCTGTTTCCAGTTGCAGGTAAGAGCCCTTTGACGTTGGAGCATCAACGGTTCCTTCCTTATTAAATTTCACAGAAGCCCAGATTAGAACTTACCAGTGGGTGTATGAATTGATACGTTTTTGGGTCTTTTCTTTATCATTCTTTAAGTTTTAGCAAGGCAAAAAGAAGAGAGAAAAAAGAAAAAAAAAATAAAAAGGTGTTAAGAAATGGTGGAGTGGCGGTGGTGTCAGTTTCGTGCCTGTGGGTGTCCCTGGTTTGAGAGTTTTTTAGTAGAGAAGATCTGTTTGGTGTGTCTCCTGTGCAGACTTAGAACGCCCGGGGTCTATGGGCGCTGCTAACGACCAGGGAAACAATCTCTTATATTGGGTCTCTTGGCATTGAAGAAGAGAGGAAAAAAAAAAAAAAAAGAGTACATTTTTGTAGAAGAAGGAAAATATTTATATATAGGTATAAAAAGGAGAAAATTTTGTTGTAAAATATTCTCTTATTACCTCGGTTTGGGCGAAAGATTCGATTTTGCTTCGTCATTTCCAATAGCATATATCCTCCATTTGATCCATCCTTCCTTTCTTTGAATCCCAGAAAGTGGATCACGTTCAGAAGTCCAAGCACCCTCATACCTAGGGTCGGTATTTTCTGTTTGGAGCTTCTTTTATCATTTCCAGCTCCGCTGGTGGGTTTGTTTTGGGAGACTTGGGAGGAGGGTACGTGATGTTTTGGTAATGAAGTGAGGAGTGATTTGCAGGAGTAGTTTGGAGATCTCAGAGAGAAGAAGAAGCAGAGACCAAAGCCTTAGCGCAGATCTAATTAACCTACCTAAGATGAAGTTTATGAAGCTTGGATCAAAGCCTGATTCATTTCAGACTGATGGGAACAATGCCAGGTTTGATCCTTGTGGACCTCTTACTGTGGTAACTAATTTCATTTGGTGTATCTGTCTTAAAATGTATGCTTCTTCTTTCTTTTTTTTTTTCTTTTTTTTTTTTTTGTTTTCTACAAATAGCCAAGTAAACTCAGTGAAGCTGCTTTGGCATTTTCTACTATTATTTTTATTCAATGGAGTTCATGTATCAGTAGTTTGTTTGTTATCATACTCAACTTGGGGAAGTATGGATGTTTGCTTATAATAACAACTGTGTTTTGTTATAGGTTCCGGTGCTTGTCCTTGTGCTCTGTCCTTGTTACGTCCAAAGATTTACCCCATAATAGGCTGTCAACTTGTATAATCTTTGGCATTCAATTGTGTGGAATCTGCCTGATCCTGTCTTGCCGGTCTTTAGAGTTTGTTTTGCAAATAGATGAATTGAAGATAGTCTTCCTTTCCAATATGTATATAAGAATCTGGTTTATATGAGTTTTGATCGGTAGCAGTCAATTGAAATCATCACATATGAAGAACATTGCAATTTTTATTTTCTCTTTATCACTGCTAATAATAAGGCCATTGCACCAGTGATGTCAATAATAAGCCCCTCCAAACAAATTGGGAGTAATGTGATAGTCTAAAAACTCCACTGCAGAAACGGGAAGTCCTAAGCTCGGATCCCATCTCAAGGGAGTAAATCCCTAGAGCTTCTGGCATGTGATAATAAAGAGGGTTCGTGCATGTCTTGATAAATGAAATGGGGGCTCTAAGTGGCCAAATCCTCTCTTAGTTTTATGGTTTAGATTTTTGTTGGACTTTCAAAGGGGATAGGATGAATGTTCTGTTCTGATCCTTTCAGGTATTCATGTGCTTGGCGCTTGTAGGTTTTGTTGCTCCGAGTTCTCTATATTTCTTACATTCTGACTTTTTTGATGGTCTAAACTTGACCTAAAGAAAGGCGGGAATGTTTCTTTCTTTTTTTTTTCTTTTTAGTAGTAGTCTGGAAGATTCTTGTCCAAACAATTGTGTTTCCTGTGCTCTATGACTAGTTGATAATGTAAGAATCATATATCGGAAAAGAAGTTTGGCTACAAGACTCATTTATTATTATAAATTTTTTTTTCATTTTAATTTGCTTGTTGTTTCCACATTAGGAGGACACTTCTAGTCTTCTATTACTGCACTTGGCTTGTTCTTTTTTGCCTTTCTTGATAATGTCTTTAGTGATTCTTACTTGATTAGGATGTGATACAATTGAAAGCTGTAAATTCTGCCAATGACAGTTAATATGATATGTTTTCTACAAACTACTAGTTACACACGGTACCGTACATATCAACATAGGCTCAAGCTCAATACAACCTTGTCTTGGTATTTGATACTAATTTGATGGTTTTAGATTCATTGACATTAAAGGTGGCAAAATTATTTTAGAAATATCTTTCACTGATTTATGGTAATATTTGCAAAAGGTGTTAGTATCACTGACTATCCTTTTTCTTTCTTCTGTTTAAGTTATGGAAATGTGTGTAAGATTTGTTGCTTGTCATGATCAATTATATTGGATGTCTTATTATGACATTTTAAGCTCTTTTTTTTTTTGTTCTTTATGGTCTATCTTCTTTCTTTTCTCATGGTCTAAAATGCTGTACTGGCTTCAAATGCAGTTACTAACCAACGTGCATTTAAACATGATTTATTACTAAGCCAAATGAGTCGTTGGCTGCATGGTAGAAGCTCCATGTGAGACCACGAGTTTGCGGGTTCGAGTCCTCACCAGTAGTTCATTGTAGATAATTGGGTGGGGAGATAGTTAGTGATTAACAGCCTACGAAGTACTTATAAGTCATTAATTTCAACTAGCAAGTGTTGTTGTGAGTATTTGTTTGTTTTCGATTTGTGTGTTTTAACTATACATTTTGTTTATGTCATGTGATACTCATGCTGTTGGATGGGGCTGCACTTGATAATGTGATGGATATTATTGGGCCCTATTTTGTCCAAGGGACATTATGGGGCCTTTGCCATATCAAACATGGAGTTTCAATGCTCTCTTGAAGTGTTGGGATAGATATTATCTTGTTTTCTGATTTCTCATTTGCATATCTGATCTTGATCTTCTCAAAGTGGCCACAAGTAGCCATGTGAAAATGACTTTTATAGGATCCATTCCTATAGAAATCTCAAACACTTGTGCTTAATCAAATACAAGAAGGATCTTGTAGTGTGCAAAGGGGCCTTGTAAAGAAGCATCTAATGTATAGAATGGTATATTATATGTTCTTAAGTGCCTTGTTTTCCTCTGTCATTGTCATATCCCAGCCACTTGTAAGCTAGGAGAGAGGCTGGTGTGTGTTGTTCGTGGGGAAAAAGAAAAGATTTCTTAATTCTTCATTTTAAATCAATCTTTGTCCAAGGAAGAATATAAATTCAATAAGATTATTCAGATGATTGTTCTTAGGTGGTTGAACCTCTATTGCAAATCCAATAATTTGAATCCTGCAGTTCAGTTATGATGTACCCATAAATCTTGATATCATTCTAAATCTTGTTTAGACAATTTTTGTGTGACGTTTTAATGTTTTAGTTCATGATGATGGACGCGCTTTTATTTATTTAATTTTTAACTGTTATATTCACAGTGTCAAATGTTCTTGCAGTGTATTGCGTGCATTTGTGGTTTCATCTTTTTGTCAAAACATAATTAGAGAATTTTCACATTTGCAGATATGTGGCAACTGAGCTGGCAACTGACATCATTGTTAATGTTGGCGATGTGAAATTCAAGCTACACAAGGTATCGCTGCTAACATTTTTTGTGCACCTTGATTCTGAGTTCCCAAAAATGCATAAACTTTTTTCTTGTTGATAACTCATTTGTCTACTGTGTTTTCATCATCCATAAGTTGAACATTTTAGAGTTTTTGACCAAAATGCTATCAAACATATGTGGTATTGTGAAGCTCAATGTGGAGAGAACATATTTTTGAACTTGTAGGCAAGTAATTGTTTTCTGAGCTTGGAGTTCTCCATGTGTATGCTTAATCTTGCATTTAAAATACCTATGAGGTATCACTGAGAAAAAAATGATGTTTCTGTTCTGTAGTTTCCTCTCTTATCCAAGAGTTCCCGCTTGCAAAAATTGGTCTCAACTACAAATGAAGAAAGCAGTGATGAAGTACATATACCCGACATTCCAGGGGGCCCTTCTGCATTTGAGATATGTGCCAAATTCTGTTATGGCATGACAGTTACGCTCAATCCTTACAACGTGGTAGCCGTTCGATGTGCTGCGGAGTACCTGGAGATGCATGAACCTGTAGAGAAGGGAAATCTCATATACAAGATTGAAGTCTTCCTCAACTCCAGTATCTTCTGCAGCTGGAAAGACTCTATCATTGTTCTTCAGACAACAAAGTCTTTGCTACCATGGTGCGAGGAACTGAAGGTGCTTACCCGTTGCATTGATTCAATAGCCTCCAAGGCTTCCATTGATACTTCCAAAGTTGAGTGGTCATATACTTATAATCGGACAAAACTCCCTTCTGAGAACCAGAGTGATTCACCCTGGAATGGTGTCCGGAAACAGCATATAGTGCCAAAGGACTGGTGGGTAGAGGATCTGTGCGAGCTTGAAATTGATTTCTACAAGCGAGTTATAGTGAACATCAAAGCCAAAGGAAAAGTTCCTTACAGTATAATTGGAGAAGCTCTAAAGGCATATGCCCTGAAAAGGTTGCCGGGATTTAGCAAGGGGGTTGTCCAGGGTGGTGATGTTGTGAAGAACCGGTCATTGGTGGAGTCAATTGTGTGGTTGTTGCCTACAGAAAAAGGAAGTGTCTCTAGTAGTTTTTTGCTTCAGCTGTTAAAAGCAGCAATGTTGCTTGATTCTGGAGATATGGGAAAAAGAGAGCTGATTAAGAGAATTGGGTCACAGCTTGAAGAAGCATCTGTGTCTGATCTTCTGATTCCTTCTCCTGCCGGGGATGCAATGATATATGATGTTGATGTTGTGCAAAACATCGTGGAGGAGTTTGTAATACAGGAACGAAGTGAGCAGAGCGAAGAGTTGCAACTACTACGAAACTCAAGGTTCGTATCGGATGCTGCCAAGCTGACCGTGGCGAAAGTCATTGATGGATATCTTGCAGAAATTGCAAAGGACCCCAATCTTCCTTTATCAAAGTTTATTGATCTTGCTGATATGGTATCGGGATTTTCAAGACCCACTCATGATGGATTGTACCGTGCAGTTGATATGTTTCTGAAGGTGTGCACATTACTAAACTTGCAGTTCCTTCATTAACTTCCTAATTTTCATTCGTCCATCATCTTGTGAAAAGGCCTAAAATGTTCATGGACTGCAAATGAGCACCATAGAAACATGCCTTGCTATTTTAATTGTCGTCGTAATTTCATATATTTTTTTATTTTTATTGATTTATTTATTTGTATTTTGCTTTGATGCAGATGCACCCAGAGATGAGCAAGAGTGAGAGAAAGAAGATTTGTAGGCTAATGGACTGCAGGAAGCTATCTGCAGATGCATGCATGCACGCGGTGCAAAATGAGCGGCTACCCCTTCGGGTAGTTGTCCAAGTCCTTTTCTTTGAGCAGGTCAGGTCTGCCTCGTCATCTACTGGTGGTGCCACACCAGACCTACCTGGGAACCTTAGAGCTCTACTTCCACAGGAAAATGGAGGTTCACATGGGAGCTCAAGGAGCACGACAACCAACACAGAGGAGGACTGGGATTCTGTCCCGACCACGGATGAGCTCAAAGCAATAAAGGTTGACCTTGGTTCCCTGAAATTGGGAAGTAGAGTTGGTGAAAAAAATGGAGGTGAGGATAAGAGTAGTGCAGAGAAAGCTGCTGCTTCTGCTGCTAATAAAGTAAAAGGAGGGCTAATCATGCCCAAAAAGATACTAACAAAGCTCTGGTCAAGCAAGGGGTCACAGGATGAGAATAGCAGCTCGGACACCTCAGACAGTCCCGGCTCAGGCAACCCAGATGAAATTAAGTCCACACCTTCAAGAAATAGAAGGTACTCAGTTTCTTAGCAGTAGATAGATTAACTTTATTTTCTTCTTCTTTTTTTTTTTTGAAAAAAAAAAGGGAATTGGGGATTGGGTTGTTCCCGTGCTTGATAATAGGAAGTTAGAATTGCTGACATGTTTTGACTTGACGAAGGGTTGGATAAATTAATATTGGTATGAGAAGGTGGGGAGGCTGTTTTCTTGGATTGTTTGAGCCAAGAGAGCAAGTAGGTTTGGCTCGTAAGAGCTATGGAATTGGTTGCTGTGGTGGCTTTGCCTCTTGTTCACTTGGATATGTTCACGAAGAATTATGGAATATTTCTTTTCCTCTCTTTTGTTTAATTGTTCAAGACCCAGTTTTGATGTATCAGAAGGGAAAAGGAAAGTTGCTTCATTTTTTGTTTTTATGGTTTTTTTTTTCTTCTTTTTATTATTTATTGGTTTTTGACCTCTGTAATCCCAGCAATTCTATTGTGAGGACGAGAGTGGTCTGGAGTTTGAATACTTTTAACAGCAGACGATCAATTTTGGACTTCGCTCAAAAGAGCAGTAACTCAGAAAATTACAAAAGTTCCCTCATTAAAGCAAATTACTGTAAACCCAACAATAATTTCACATGTTAAGGCTAGCAGAGACCAGGCCGTCTTTAATTTGGGTTAGACTGGATTTGAATGACCAGTCGCTACTTTGTGGGCTCTGCCCATGCTAGTTGATTTGATTGACGGAATTTTTTTCAAATTCTTGGTGTATATTACACCATAAATATCATTTTTTTTAATTAATAAACCCAAGTGTATTTGTTTAGATGTTAATGTAGATGAGATAAGATTATTTTAGTGAGATAAAATAAGATGAGGTAGAATAAAATATAAAAATTTTTAAAAATATTTTTTTTAAAAATAAAAATAAAAAATTATTTTATTTGGAGGAGATAACTTAATTTTACAAAAAATTGTGGTTTTGAATTATTTTATCTGTATAGGATAAATAAGTTTGGATAAGTTTTTGTCATATTTCATCAAGTTCTAAATATTGAATTAAGATAAAAATTTATTTAATTTTATTTTAATTTTAGATACCAAACGGCCCCCTATGTACAAAAATTTATGCATGCACATCTATCTCTAAAAAGTGGGTTCGGTTCAGATTCTGGTGACCCACTGAACCTTACCCCAACCACCCAATTGCTTGAGGGCTGTGAAGTTCGAAGTTCGTCATCTTTGTTCTATAATTTTTTTTTTTTTTTTTAATTATCAAAGAAAAGGTTGGTAGAGGAAAATCAAGATAAGAATTAACCTACTGCACACGTATCCGGATGGCAAGTAAAAGAGGCAAAAGTAAAACCAGGTGCACAATGATTGAACCCAAATGCAATACCACAGTGAGACTTGAGCAGCAAAGAGAAGCATTCAAAGCGTCGGATAATGATTCTCTCTCACCAAAACTGGAATTATCACTTGCAAAGGCCTCAGTTTTAGAGAGCTTTTTAAATTTCATTCCGCAAAAATTGCCATTAAAATAATTTTTAATTTTAAAAGAAGTTAAAAAAGACTAACTAGTCACTAATTGAAAAAAGACTTAATGACACATAACCTGAGATTTTAAGTTTAAACTTTATTTTTAAAAAATTACGTTAAATGAATTTTTTTATTTGAATATACAGTTAGCTTTAATTAATTTCGAAATAAATATAAAACTGAGTTAAAAAAACTTTAAAAAAAAATATGTATAATTACCCATGAAAAGTTGGAATATATGGTGTATTTTCACAAAGGAATCGAACTGGTTAAAAATTAGTATTCAATAGGACCTTTTTCTTTGTTCTCTTTTTTGATTGACCTATCCTGATAAGATAAATTCTGGGCATGCACAGCCATTCGACATTCTTTACAAATTAAAAAAAAAAAAAAAAAAAAAAAAGAAAAAGTAACCGTTGAAGATGATAAAAAAAAAAAAAGTAATGAAGCAGTGGTGATTCTTGTGACCCTCTACAACTTGGACCCAGATACCAGGCCTAGTTGCAGCCCAATGAATGTCTGAATTCTCATTCTACTTATCTTGAGCTCAAATGGGTTTGGAGGCATTTCTATGATTGCATTCAGGTTATTGCCTGAAAATGATTTGAACCATCATGTATTGTTTCAATAGAGACTGATTGGTCATTAAGCTCATTTGGGCTTCCATCTGTCTATAAGGTAAGATCATGGAAAAGTCAGATCATTGAAACTGATGTTTCTATCATGTTACATACCTACATACACACAAAAGATTTGAAATAATAAGGATAAGATAAGAGAGCACAATGCTGACATACAACATCAACTCAACCCAAATGAAATCCCTTTCATAAACTTTATTGCTAAGCTCACTCACTAAGTGAAAGCAAGTATGCCCACAAATGATTTAAGCCGTTTGTCTTTGAGTTATTATTATTATTTTTTTTATCATTATGATAATGCTAAAATAATTACTGTAATTGCAACTTTAACAGCTATTAGATAAATAAATAAATATATATATGTATGGTATTTCTACTTTTATTAGGGTAATGCTAAAAAAGCTATTGTAGTTCTACTTCTATTGCAACTGCGGTGTAAATTACTATAAACATGTATTCACAGTAGTAAATTGGTATTTTCATTATCTTCATTGCGACAAACTCCCAACACAAAGAAAAAGAATAAAGCTTTACCACCAACAAGTGTCTTTGAATTTGAACTGAAAACAAAGAGGATATACCCACACCCTAAAAGGGCAACTCAAGAAGACCACCACCATAGGTCCATGTACAACTTGAAAGACCTGTATGACTACTAATTAAGAAAGACGAAGTCAGTCTTGAAGATAATGTCTTCACTTATTTTCTCACCACCTCCCTAAATCTTTTCTGGTCAACAAAGCAAGGACTGGACCTCGCCTTTCCTTTTAGAAGTGGGATTTGCTACAGTTCAGCAGTAGTCCTTGTAGCCATTGGAGGTTTAGTCAGACAAGGCATTAGACTGCAAGAATTGCACAAATGTTTAGTCAAAACTAGCCTAACCCTGGCTACTGTACTGGTCTATCCCTATTTAATATTTGCTGGTTTAGGTAATAAAGGGGGGATTTGAAGCTTAGTGGCACATTATATGGTGCCCAGATAAATTCTTTCTTTTTTGTTTTTTCCTTATTTATTTTTCAGAGAGTACTTGGAAGGTGTGACAAGTGTTGTCTCCTTTATTGCTTGATTTAGGTGGAGAAATACAATAAATTAAGTTAATCAAAGCATAGTTTAAGGTGCTAAAACATCTTATGGGAGACAACCAAAACTTTAATCTCACCATTGTTTCCCACTATGTTTTTATCATGTTTACCAGCTCTGAATCAAATTCCCACTTCAGATCATGATTCAAGCAAATTCATGATTTTGGTCTTCCTATTTTAATTCTTTAATTAAGACACTTGTCCACTTCATAAAAATAAATAAATAAATAAATAAAAATCATTTTTAAACATATTTTGGGTTCATACTTGTCTGTTTCACTCTTTGGATTTGTCACTAATTGCATTTGAGTTGGAAGAACATGTGGAGAAGCCTCACCTAGATGGATACTATCCCCACTAGCCATATTTAATAAAGCCCTATGCCTAAATTGATCTATTAAAAATAATATGTTGGACAATATTCACATCAAGGCTCACATAACTCCATAACCAAACTCATTACCTAGTAGGAAGTGTTCTAACCAATTAAGATACACTAGTTTCGGCAATTAATTTCATATAATTGAGTTCATATAGATTTTTTTTTTCTTTTCTAAAAGTAGCCGGCAACAAGATCTAAGAAGATTAGTACCACAATCTTTTACCTACTATTATGAGACTAAGAAGGATTATATGTTCCATCTCAAATAAAACGGTAGAAATCCACTTAATTAAACGTGGTCTATTAATTTTTATAAGGACACATGTTATTTTGTATTCATTCAAATTCAATAAGTAGGGATGCATTACAAACTTTAATTAATTGGAGGATAATTCATCTCTAATTATTAATAATTACTATAAATAAATTTAAAAATTATAATAATAGTTAAAAATGTGTAACACTTATTTATTTAATAATTATATTAAAAATAAACTTGCTATAATTTGATTATTTTTTATTTTTTTATTTTTGAAAGAAGAAGTTTATAATTAAATTGTAAAAAGGGTGGAGAATCTAATATCAAGAAATGCAAGGATCTGTTTGTCTTTCTTATCTTTCTCTATATATCTTTCTTTCTATTACTTGTCTTATGTTATATATATACTTTTTTTTTCTTTCCGCATTTTCACACATCTTTTCTTGCTCCTTTTCAGAGCCATAGCTAGCAACAACTTTCCGACAGCTTTTTAAACTCCCCCTTTTTATCACCTTCTTCAAATACTACTTTATATCATTACAAAGTTTTGAATATGCTCATGCATCCATCTCAATCTTTGGTTTACACCTTATATTATATAAATTAAGATAAGATGGAATTCATTACCAAGTACTTTCATATCAACACACGCAGCCAGCAGACACAGAGAGTGAAAATGCTTAAAGTGGCCTTAAGTCTTTTTTTTTCTTCTCCACTTAAACCCGCTTAAAAGTTACTAGATGCGCCACATGGCAATCAGGCATGGATCAACCTCATGATTTTGATGCAGGTCCCACTCGCAAAGAATGACTACACAATCCTTTCACCCTCCAATAAGCATCGCTATTCAAGAAATGATGCCTCATTTTGACTCCCTTTCAAATATGTCTTTTCTTTCGATATATCTTCCAGTCATTAAAATAAAATAAAGTTTGTTCCTCTTATTTTATCCAAACCGTTTAGCAAAGTTACATAGGAAACGTCCTTTTAAAGGAAATGAGAACTCTAGTACCTACCAAAACAATATCATCACCACCACCCACTACCCACCAAAACCTCTCCTCTCCCACTGTCTTATTCATTATTTATTGCATTCATATACACATAAATGAAAAGATATTATAATACTAAAAAAAAATAACATTTAATGCTCTAAATTCGGCTCGAAATCAGAAGATATTCCGTTACTACTTTTTTGGTCCCATCTTAAAATCAAAAACCGTTACTATAAAAGATGACAAAAGTAGCTCAGAGAGATAAACCCTCATAAAATACAATTTCTAAAAGTCATGAAAAAAAAAACTTTCATTTCTTTTCAGAACTAACCCCCTCCTTCCCCGTTTCTCAGAAAGAAAAAAAAAAAAAAAAAAGGAAATAAATTTACATAAAACCGACCAAAAACAAAAGAAAACAAAAACACACGCCCAGAGACACAGTGATACACCATCCCTTCTATTTCTCAAAATGCGTACTCCCAAGTTTGTAACACATTTTCATGATATATAACAACATATCTTGGTGTTAAAAATTTTTAATTTCTTTTTGGGTTCGGTTTCATATCTCTCTTGGGTCCACAAAAATAGAGAGTCCAGGTGGTGATTTTGTCCAGTCCCCAACCGACCCGTCGCTATAATCCTCACCCAACCGCTTTATACACCATAGATCCTCCGGACACGATAGTCTTTTCCAGTGCGGTATTCCTTGTTTCAACGGCTCCCGACTCGCCACTTCGGTCGCCACCACACCGCACCCGTGCTTCTTAGCCAAGTTGTGGGCGAACCCACATAAACCTCTCATCATCTGGACCTTCTCGGGCCCATCCCCTCCCAATCCGTACAAGAAGTGCACTCCGAACGGCTTAAACAGCTCCGGTACGGACGGTACACGGAGCCACGGCATCATCCGATCCACCACCCGACTTGTCTTGGCCAACCCGCGTTTCACACGTGAAGCACCTCGAACCTCCAACGTGAACACTTCTTTGCAGTTCCACACGCTTAACACCGCCCACGACTCTGGCGGGTCGGATAGAAACCGTCGACCTACCCCTTCTTCTTCCGAACCCGAACCCGAACTCGAACCCGAGAAGACGGATGATGGGACGGCCAAGAACGTGCCCAGGCTGAGTTTGTTGTTGAGCACCGAGTCGATGTCGCGGGGGAAGAACTCAGTTGTGGAGAATCGGCGGCGGTAGAGCTTTTCGGCGTCGGAAGGAGTGAGTTTTATGATGGTGAGGCGTTTGGAGATTTTGACTCGGTGAGCGAATACGGGTTGGACGAGGATTGAAGGCGTGCGAAACTTGGAGTATCCGCAGCGTTCGGTGAATAGCTTTACGGAAGCTTCGTTGTCTTTATCGGTAGCCATGTAGGTGTACTCGGCGCCGTTTTCTCGAAACCATTGTTCTAAACGAGTAACCAGTTTGAGACCGATACCCATTCGCCTGAATGAAATCAATCATATAAGAAAACCAAATAAAAGGTTTGTTCATAGTATTATCTCTTTTAATATATAAATATACACGCATACATATAAACACATGGTGCGAACGAACCTGTGAGAAGGGGAGACGCGGAGGCCTAAGACGTATGCGAGCTTCGTGTAAATGGGAAGAGTAGTTTTTATAAGGATATTATTATTATCGGAGGCAGAGGAGGAGTTGGAGGTGTTTTTGCCATTTCGGGCGAGTTTTTTGCTGCACGTAACGGTTTTGATGCAGCCTCTGAT
This sequence comes from Tinospora cordifolia, assembly GCA_030144865.1. Taxonomy (NCBI): domain Eukaryota; kingdom Viridiplantae; phylum Streptophyta; class Magnoliopsida; order Ranunculales; family Menispermaceae; genus Tinospora; species Tinospora cordifolia. The sequence continues at coordinate 2,327 of JAJIYU010008030.1, read as the reverse complement.
AAGACCCACTATCTCTCTTTCTTCACCCATCTCGGCAACCTAGTAATGTTATCATATTAACCAGAGAATTAGTTATTATCATTAGAACAAAGAAGAAGAAGAAGAAGAAGAATGGATGTGTACCAGCATGAGATAAGCTGGGGAATGGCGAACTCTGCAAATGGGGTCACCCAACAAGTCGGTGAAGAGAGAAACGGTGCCACTTGGGCCAACCTCACATCTTCTCTCGACATCTTCGACACCTAAACGGTCTTTCACTGGGTCATATTCTCTCACAGTAATACAAACCTTGTCGCCCATGATAATCTCTACTTTTTCTTCTATTTTTTTTTGGTGGTTTCTGGTCGTGCTAGCTGTTGTTGAAACAGAGTAAGAAGAAGAAGAAGAAGAAGTGGTGGGGGGTGGCGTTGATAAAAGGGGAAGAAAGGTTTATATAGAAGAGGAAGAGGACGCTGAAAGAAGAGGGGCAATGATATGTGGGGTTAAATCGCAGCTATTCCAAGGAAGAGTAGAGAAAATCGCCTGAATCACGTGTAAAGCAAACATAAACCTAAACCTTGGTGATGCTTTTTATTATCATCTCTCTTCTTAATTTCTCTCTTTCACTTCTCACTCTCCTTCCTTTTTCTCTTTTTTCATGTAACATAAACCAACCAGGAAATCCAAGTGACACTAAATTAATGTATTGGAAATTAACAAAAAGCATATGATCTGACTCTTCAATTGGCTCTACTAGTTGGCCTCAAGCTTGTGATTGTGAGGAGGGAGTGTAGTAGTGGGCATCACTTAATTAAATGACTTTAATTGAATAACTTTTTTTTCCTTTTTGTAATTTAGTTCGAAAATGTCGAATCGTTTTTTATTTTTTCAAGAAAATGATTAAATTGGTTTGAAAAATCTATATTCTTATAGTATATCTGGTGCGGAAGAATAGCCATAATAACAGTAATAATGATCACGAAAAGAAGGGGAAATGGCGGCTGTGACTGCGCAGTCCCTTCCACCTTTTTTCCTTTAAAAAAAATTAAATAAATCTACGGACTATAACAGATGGCGCCATTATGATCCTGTTCTTCCTTCGTAATCATTACCCACTCTCTTCCCCACTCAGTTCACCTTATTCCCATCCCTTCCCATGTCATGTTAATCATCCCTCTCATCTCTTCTCCCATTACTCATCACCCATGTCACACCATACACGTGGCGCTCCCGTACCATCTTACTACCCTTCTTCCCCTTTTCTCTCAAAGAAACCTTTTACTTTTTTTTTTTTTTTTTTTTTTGTTAATAACAATTGTTTCATGCTATCATGCATGATCTCCCTTTGAATCATGCGTCAAGCATGACTACATCCGCTACATGCATGTCATGTGCATAACCTAAACACATGCATGCCTACATCATGTCATGCCTAAAGCCCCAAACATCTTTTTCTCTCCAAGTATTAACAGCCGCCACAACAGGCGACGTGTCGAAACGGCCGCAGCCTGATCTCTGAGCTGGCATCATCATTCTACCACCCAGCGGCGGCCTAGGCCACGTCCTCATTAACTGGCCCCACTTCGTAAAATCAAATCAAGGGATGTGGAGCTTTTTACTTGATTGTCCCAAATTTTATTTAAAATTACATAGATGCCCTTAGTTAAAAAAATATAGGCTCCCTTACCATAGTTTTGTACAGCATTCAATTAGACATCACCTAGGCACGTTGGCAGCATGCAAGGTGGGGGATGCGTGAATACACTCTAAAATTTTTTCAATAAAACTTTTTATATTCAGGTAAGGCATTTTTAGTTTCACTCCAATTAAAAAAAAAAATTAACAGATGAAGACGTTCTCACTTTAGATTACATTTTTATTTTCTAAGGTAAAGACATCTTAAAAAATAATTACATCTTTTTTGACGTGAAAATATAATAAAATATTTTTTAATTTAGGAAAAAATTCATTAGAGGTTTTTCTACAACTTCTCCGCAGCTTCTTCTTCCATAGACTTATTATTTGGCTTCAAATTTTCTGTACTAACAAATTGGGCAAGATCATTATTTTTAGATTTTAAGAAATCGTTTTCTACACCATCCTTAAATTCTTCACCAAGAAATTAAAAAAAAAAAAAACCATCGCAAGGGCTTTGGGCAAAATTCCAGAGGTTCCTAGTTAGAATCAGAGAGACTTTTGGGCAAAATAAATTTTTTAAACTTTAGTCATTATTTTTTTAAAGTGAAGGCATCTTCAATAAAATTAAAGGTGCCTTCACTTAAGGGAAGATTTTTATTTTTTGAGAAGGCATCTTCATTCACCAAGAAATTAAAAAAAAAAAAAAAAAA
>JAJIYU010008029.1:0-18473 GCA_030144865.1 Tinospora cordifolia | reverse complement strand
TTTGTTGTTTTAATTGGATATCAAGTCATGAATTTGCTTTAAAACGTCATAATAATCAAATTTATTCAAATCTCTCTCTCTCTCTCTCTCTCTCTCTCTCTCTCTCTCTCTCTCTTTTTATTTTTATTTTTTTTATAGAATTGTTGTTACACAAATATTAAATTCTCACACATAAACCACTAATACAACTCAACAAGGTTTTATATTAAAAAAATTTTATAGTCAGTTTTCAATTGTTAATTAACTAAATATATAAAACTAAGATTTCTGAATTTAACTACAAAAGTAATATATAAGAAAACAATACCCACATAGAATTCTAACAATACCCAAGTAGAATTCTATATTGAATGGGTTACAAGTTTATTGCTTATCTTGCTTTGATGAGAGTTGGGAGGACAAAAGGATAGAGAGAATACATGAGATTTCGAATAGAAGCATAGGATAGAGGCTAGGAATAATTGATAAAATAGGGAGAAAGAAGAAGAAAAGGAGAACTTTTTTCACAAAACGGTAACGAATTATCTCAGGGCAAACATCCATTGCAATCAGATTTTAAAGATAAAAACATTTTATGTAGTGTGACAATTGACGTTACAGTATCAAATTCATTTTGGTCATTTTATCAGTTTTCCTCTCATTTTGGGCTCCGCTTCTTCTAGCTTTTATCATATTATGATTTTCATATCTAGTTTTCATTGTAAAATTTGTTTCAAAGATTGTGTTATTATTTGAACTTGCTGTAAAACTAAGAATAACAAATGTATCGAATTTGCCTTAAGATATTGAAAGATGAGTGCTTGCAAATGAATCGTTGTGGTTTCTTAATAATAGAATTTCTTATTGAATTAATTGTCTTAAAGAAAAGAAAAACCAAATTCAATTCAGACCCCCTACACAGCCCAATAAAAAGTTTATATAGTAATAAAAATTATAATTGCTTCTCAATTTTTAACTAGCTTCCAACACAAAAATCTAACCAAGTTTTCAACCTCAACAGGAAAGTTAATGAACCAAAAAAGGTATATAAATAAAATTACACATTGAGTGAGTTGCGCCAACTAATATCTAACATTTACACTCCTAGAACCATTCCTATCTATTGTTTGAATTTGATATTGAGTCTAGGATTCAGTCTAAAACACTATAGTAAGATAATTGTATCCAAATAAATGTCTGTATGAGATTATATAAATATGTTATAATCTATAGTCGAATCTAGCCAAACTTTCTCATATAGAAGTGTTCTTATACAAATATTAAATCTACATGTACACGACTCTTACACAACCCAACAAGGGTTCATATAATAATAAAAGTTATGATTAATTTCAAATTTCTATTTAGTTTTATAATTGATATCTAATTTGTAGCAAGCTTTCAAAACACAAAACTAAGTTTCTAAATTTAATTAAGAAGCTTCTACAAAAGAAAATTGTACATAATTTGAATTATATATTGAGTGGCTTGAGTTATCTACTAATTATATGCTCCAAGAAGCATTCCTCGTCATTTAAATTGGATGAATTAAGTATTGGACGGGCTTTAAAGCATTAGAATAAGATACAATTAACTGATTGCAAATAAATGTCTATATGATAAAATATTAATAAACTAATTAAAATTTATAATCAAAACTAACTAAACCCCCTTTACAAAAGTACCTTGTTACAAATCTTGAAAATTCATATACACCTCTTACACAATCCAACAAAAGTCTATATAACAATAAAATTTATAATTAAATCCTAATGTTTTGCTAGTTTCCAAAATATAAAACTAACCGAGTTTCTAAATTCAACTAATTATACTAATAGACAAGAAACATAACACTACGTTGAGTCATTGTGTATCTAATATCTATATGTTTTAAGAGCCATTTTTGTTTATCATTGAAATTAGATTGATTTAATTATAAATTTACCAAAATCACCTTATATAAATGTTTTCTGCCACAAGTTTAAAATTTTTACATACGTTTCTTACACAACCCAACAAACGTTTCTACAATAATAAAAGTTATAAGTATTTCCTAATTTCTAAGCACTACTCAAATACAAAACTGATTAAGTTTCAAAATTCAATTAGAAAACTAAAACACAAGAAAACATTATGCAAAGAGAATCACATATTGAGTTGGTTGAGTCATCTAATTTCACCCATTCATATACTTCTATGAACCATTCCTCTTTGTTGTTTCAATTGTATATCGAGTCTTGTATTCACTTTAAACCATTATAACTTCAACTTGGAAACTAATAAATAATAATAAAAAAAAGTTGTATAAAAATAAAATTATACATTAAGTGGGTTGCGTTGTCCCATTATCTAAAATCCAAATGCTCCAAGAACTATTCCCATTTGTTGTTTTAATTGGATATCAAGTCATGAATTTGCTTTAAAACATCATAATAATTAAACATATTCAAATCTTTTCGTATAGAAGTGTTGTTATATGAATATTAAATTCTCACACATAAACCACTGACACAACTCAACAAGGTTTTATATAATAATAAAAACTATTTTATAGTTAGTTTTCAATTGTTAATTAACTAAAAAGATAAAACTACGATTTCTGAATTTAACTAGAAAAGTAATATATAAGATAACAATACCCAAATAGAATTGTATATTGAATGGGTTACTGGTTTATTGCTTATCTTGCTTTGATGAGAGTTGGGAGGACAAAAGGGTTAGAGAGAATACATGATAATTAGAATATAAATATAGGATGAAGGTGTGGAGTAATTGATAAACGGGGGGAAAAGAAGAAGAAAAGGAGAGCTTCTTTCACAAAACAATAAGGAATTACTTAGGGGCAAGATACAGTACAATCAAATTTTAAAGATAAAGACATTTTATGTAGTAGGATGATTGGCGTTACAGTATGGACTTCATTTCAGTCATTTTATCATTTTTCCTCTCTTTCTAGGCACCGCTTCTCCTAGCTTTTATCGTATTATGATTTCATATCTAGTTTTCGATGTAAAATCTGTCTAAAAGATGGTGTTATTATTTGAACTTGTTGTAAAACTAAGAATAATAAATGTCTTGAATTTGCTTTAAGATATTGAAAGATGACTACTTGCAAACGAATAGTTGTGGTTTCTTAATAATTGGATTTCTTATTGAATTAATTGTCTTAGAGAATTAAAAAAAAAACCAAATTCAATATAGACCCCCTACACAACCCAATAAAAATTTTATATAATAATAAAAATTATAATTACTTTTCAATTTTTAACCAGCTTCCAACACAAAAAACTAACCAAGTTTTTAAATTCAACAAGAAAATTCATGAACCAAAAAAAGTTTATAAATAAAATTACGGATTGAGTGAGTCGAATCACCTAGTATCTAACATTTACACTCCGAGAACCATTCCTATTTATTGTTTGAATTTGATATCAAGTCTTGGATTCACTTTTAAAACACTATAGTAAGATAATTGTATCCAAATAAATGTTTGTATGAGATTATATAAATATGCTATAATCTATAGTCAAATCTAGCCAAACTCTCTCATATAAAAGTTTTCTTATACAAATATTAAATCTACGGATACACACCTCGTACACAACCCAACAAGGGTTCATATAACAATAAAAGTTATGATTAATTTCATATTTCTATTTACTTTTATAATTGATTTCTAATTTGTAGCAAGCTTTCAAAACACAAAACTAAGTTTTTAGATTTAAATAAGAAGCTTCTACAGAAGGAAATTGTACATAATTCAAATATATATTGAGCGGCTTGAGTTTTCCATTAATTATATGCTACAAGAAGCATTCCTATTTGTCATTCAAATTGGATGAATTAAGTATCAGATTCACTTTAAAACATTGCAATGAGATACAATTAACTGATTACAAATAAATGTCTACATGAGAGAATATTAATAAACTAATTAAAATTTATAATCAAAACTAACTAAACCCCCTTTACAAAAGTACCATGTTACAAATCTTAAATTTTCTTAAACACCTCTTACACATTCCGTCAAAAGTCTATAGAACAATAAAAGCTATCATAATTAAATCCTAATGTTTTACTAGTTTCCAAAATATAAAACTAACTGAGTTTCTAAATTCAACTAAGATACTGTTAGACCTTGAACCCGGTCACTGAAAGAAGGATTAGCTTGGCGGGCCAAGGGCTAAGCACTTGTGTACCTCGGAGCAGGTTGCACACACAGTTGCCGGATGACTTGATGGTTGCTTGAAGTTCTATACGTGCAGGATCATGGTAGGACGTGGAAAGGCACAAACGGGTGGTTAGAATCGGTATCCAACCTCCCATGAACGTGACATGCACATGCTTGCCACTTGGGGAAGTTCTAGCAGTTGTGCTCGGTTGGGGAACTACGCAGGGACAAGTGGCACGTGACAACACACCATGGAAGTTATGGAATCATCCATAACTTCCCCCACAAACAGCGGGATCATGGGAACACCTTGGAGTAGTTATGCAACTGTCGGGGACAGGTGTGCCACGGATAAAGGTGCTCACAGGCAGGTGTTGCTCAGATGCTGACCAATGAAAGTTATAAAAACTGTCCATAACTTCCTAGGGATAGATGGTGCTCATATACTCACCAAGGGAAGTTATGGAAATCGTCCATGACTTCCCCCATGGATAGATGACGTAGAGATGCCTATCAAGGATGTTATGGAACTGCCCATAACTTCCTGAAGTCAATTGGCATATCATTGTGCATTTGTCAGGGCAATTTTCTAGATAAGTCCATAAGCTGTACTCAGAGCAAGTATGCTTGGATTTACCTTGTAATCGAATTGCTTGAGTAAATAAGAAGTGTTCTTTGTGCTTATGTTGTGTGCTTTGTGGTTTTACTCTGTACGATTGGGACAACACCCTGTTGCCCAAACGCTGTTACCTTGAGAGTTCATTTCGGATTGCTGAACTAGAGTGAAACTCTATGTAATACCTACAATTTTAGTGTTGTTATACCTGAAATTTGAGTTACAATTTTTTTTTTAAAAAAAATTACTGTTCAAATATACAGTTACTGTTCACAAATACGATCACTATTTTGTCGGTACACAAAATAACTTTCGGTGGTTACTGTAGCTACAGTAACAAACACTATAGCTACAGTAACAAACTATTTGTAACTGTGCGATTTCGTCTTTTTCTATCAGAAAAATCTATATAAACCCCACCCCCTTTCTGAAAATTCATTTTAGCAAGAAAGAAAGAATTTCCTTGTTTACTCTCTTCTCTTCTCTTGTTCTTCAGCTGTTTTAGATAGCAAATATAGTAGTAGGAAGGGGAAAACTCCAGTTTCTACATAGCAGTAGTAAAGATCTACTGTTGGGTGCCTCTTTTGAAGCAATTGGAGGGTTTTTCTGATCAAAGCAGGTATAATCACTTTGCTCTAGTCTTTATTTAAGATTGGAGATGTCGTTATTTGTTTCAGTACGCATACATAATTTACTATGCATATATACGGTACTGTTCATACGTTACTGTTCACTATTACTATTTAACACTGTTCATATATACGGTACTGTTCATATGGTACTGTTCATATGGTACTGTTCATGGGCATCGATTAAGTCACATTTTCGAAACGTAGATCCTGAAGAGTGTTGGTCAAAGACTCGAAACAAGTTGAGATAATACTGCAAGGATTCAGAGAAATACTACTGAGGTGGAAGTGATTATTCTACTCTTTAGTATTATTTGAATTTTAATACTGAATATGTGATGTTTGCATTGTTTGAATGCCTAGAAATATGCAAGGTTATTGACCAAATGATTTGTGAGAGATTTTCCTTTATTTTTAATTTATTTATGACCGAGGGAGTATGCTCTGTAGTTGCGTCTTGTACAATCTTCTACATCAGAAATCGACAGTCATTGTTTTCATAAATGAAAATATTGATTTATGATGTCATGCTGATGAAATGTTTAATTATTGATGAAACATTTATTTTATTATGCTCTGTTCACAAAAAGAAGATTAAATAAAGATTTCAACCACGTACCGGCGCGGGGACTAATGTCCTTCGTGTGTGTTCCAAGCAGAATTATAACTGGTTGTCAGGATTGACACCTGAATGAACTGGGTTTCAGAAATGATCCTAGAGAAGGGTTTGAGTTTCAGAACTGATCTCTCTCCCCAGATCTGGAACACAGAGGTTAACCCCTTTCGGTCTAATTGACAACTGTTGATAAATAAATGTATGAAACGCCTAATGGATGATAAGTGTTTGCATGTTCAGTGTTTGGTTTAAATAATGCTATGGATGTACTGTGTATGATTCACTAGGCTCTTGAGCTCACCCAATCATTTTTTTTCAGGTAACTATTGAAGACATCGCCCCAGCAGATCAATGTAAATTAATATTAGTGTGCATCACAATATGAGGATAGTAGAAAATGAACTGTATTGTAGGGCTTGTAACCCACTATATTTGATCATGTCATATGTCGATAGTAGTTGTATTATCAAAAGATAGATATAGAGCCCACAAAATTGTTCGTAACTCTAATTATAAATCAATGTTTTCAGTTATTTTGAAATACTGAGATTATTGTGTTTCTATTGTATTTATACTCTATACCTTGGGATATGATATGATGAAACTAACAGATAAATGATGAAAAGAAAAAGTAATATCCCTAGTTCTTAGATAGAAAGCAGGATTGACTGCACTCAGAACAAATGACGTCTCAAGCTACGAGACAACCACGTTGCCTATGACGTATGTGAGAAAGATCGGGAGATGGGGGTGTTACACTCTAGTGCACTCACGGGAAGGATGTGGTTCTGGAGTAACCAACCCAGAATAACAGCCATCAACCCGCACTCGATTGAAGTTGCAGCGAAAATTTTTGGATATTCGTCTTACCTGTGATAATTTGGTATCAGAGCCTGATTAGATGGCTGGTGGTAGCACACGAGCGGCGATTAATGACTTGAAGGAAAAATTTCAGAACTTGAACGAGCCCTGGCGGATCTTGTTCAAACAAGTTATGGTTATGGAGTCGAGAACCCTGGAACAAATGCTTTGAGTTCCAAACTTGATGCCTTGAAATCTCGTATGGTGGAATGGGAAAACAAGTGGGAAGAGAAGGTAGCGGATGTTTGTGTCATAGGGAACCTCTGCACAGACACGGCATAGATTGTGGCCATAGAGATTGGTGTACTGAAGTGTGCTGTGAGTTGAGTTCCTCAAGGTGCGGATGTGCCAAAGGCCAAAATCACAAAACCATAGGCATTCAGTGGAACCCGGAATGCCAAAGAACTGAAAAATTTCCTATGGGATATGGAACAATATTTCACTAATGTTCGTACCCCAGAGGAACAAAAAGTTGGCTTGACGGCAATGTACCTGACAGGAGACGCAAAGCTTTGGTGGTGAACCAGAGTGGATGATGACGCTATAGCCGGTTGTCCCAAGATCGAGACGTGGGTGACCTTAAAGAATGAACTGAAGATCAGTTCCTCCCTACAAATGTAGTCTAGTTGGCTTAGGATGCCTTGAAGAAAATTGAAGCAGACTGGCACTGTGAGGGAGTACGTCAAGCAGTTCTCTTCACTGATGCTAGATATCAAGAATATGTCTGAAGATGACAAACTCTTCAATTTCACGTCAGGGTTGCAATTATGGGCCCAGGCTGAGTTAAGGAGGCAAGTAGTGAAGGATCTTCCTTCTGCTATTACTGCAGCGGATGCACCAGTAGATTTCAAAGCTACATCTTCATCGTCCAATTCTGATGCAGGGAAGGCTAAGTCCAAAGAAAAGGAGTTCTCCAAGGAAGGCAAGAAGGGAACTTCTAGAAAAGCGTCCACTTTCTACAAGAAGGAAGACAAGAAGGTGATGAAACATGAAGCACAGTCCAACAAGAACTCGAACCAGGGGTGCTTTATCTATGATGGGCCTCATTGAGCTCGTGACTGTCCCAAGAAGGAGACTTTGGCGACGTTGGTGGCTGAGGAAGAAAACCCTACAAACTAGGTGCGGGTCAATCCCTTAAGACTATTGAATGCCATTCAACAACAAGCAAAGACCCCAGACAATGGGTTGATGTACGTGGAGGTTGTGATCAACTGAAGTTTTTCAGTCTTGGCAATGATTGATACTGGTGCCACGCACTCATTTTTGTTGACGTCCTTTTAGCAGAAAACCTCGGATTTACTCTCTCCCCGAACTTGGGTAGAATGAAGGTGGTAAATTCATATGCAAAACCTATTAAAGGCTTTGTGAAGGGAGTTGAAATCAAAATCTGAGAATGGTTAGGTATAGCTAACTTCATGGCTGTCCCGCTGGATTATTTTGGTATTATTCTGGGTAATAATTTCTTGCAAGCTCAGAATATTGTTGTGATGCCTTCAATAAAAGGATTGTTCATCATGGACAAAGCAAACCCTTGCTTTGTGCCTACAGAGAAAGGGGAAAGGAAATAGTCCCCAGAAGCTGTACCCATGTTGTTGGCAATTCAAGTTAAAGATGGCCTACGAAAGGGTATTCTTACTTATGTGGCTACCTTGCTGGAGATCAAAGAAGGAAAAGTCATGGAAATCCCCGAACAAGTTGCTGAGGTGCTAAAAGAGTTCGAGGATGTGATGCCCCATGTGTTCCCAAAGAAGTTACCTCCAAGGAGGAATATAGATCATGTTATTGAACTGGTGGATGGTGCTCGGGCCCCTGCACAAGCACCTTACCAGATGGCACCTAGGGAACTCAAAGAACTGCGGAAGCAGTTAAAGGAGTTGCTGGAAGCGGGATATATTCAATCGTCCAAGGCCCCATTTGAAGCGCCTATGCTGTTCCAGCAAAAATAAGGTGGAACGTTGCAGATGTGCATGGATTACAGAACCCTGAACAAACTTACCATGAAGAACAAGTATCCAATTCCACTAGACCGGGGCTAGGTTCTGTTCAATTAGTTGCGGATCTGTTCAATCAGTTAGCCGAAGCTAGGTTCTTTGCAAAATTAAACCTACGTTCAAGATATTATCAAGTTCGAATTGCTGCAGGTGATGAACCAAAAAGGGCTATGATGACAACGTATGGATCGTTTGAATATCTGGTGATGCCTTTTGGCCTCACCAATGCCCCTGCTACTTTTTACCACCTAATAAACAGTGTGTTACATGACTTCATTGATAAGTTTGTGGTAGTATATCTTGATGATATAGTAATCTATAACCAAACTCTTGAAGAACATGTAAATCACATCAGAATGGTTCTGTCCAAAGTAAGGGAGTTCGAACTCTATGTGAAGAAGGAGAAATGTGAGTTTGCTCAAGAAACTGTCACATTCCTCGGGCACGTGATCAGTGGAGGGAAACTGAGCATGGATCAAAAGAAGGTACATGTAATAATGGGATGGCCTACTCCTTCTAAGATACCCGAACTTCACTCTTTCCTTAGTTTAGCTAACTATTACAGGAGATTTATTGTTAGCTACTGCATACGGTTATTGTCCTCATGGACTTGCTGAAGAAAGACAAGCCTTAGAATTGGACAGAAGCTTGCAACCAATAAATGAAAGAGTTGAAGGAGGTCATTTCCTTTGAACCCATACTAAGATTCCCAAACTTCAAATTGCCATTCGAAGTTCATATTGATGCCTCAAATCGAGCCATTGGAGGTGTTCTAGTTCAAGAAGGGCACCCGATTGCTTTTGAAAGTCGAAAGTTGAATGAAGCAGAACAACGGTATCCTGTCCATGAAAAATAAATGCTGGCAGTAGTACATTGCTTGTGTACCTGGTGACACTATTTGTTGGGAACGAGCTTTGTAGTAAGAATAGATCATGTTGCTGTTACTTATTTTTTGACCTAGAAGAAGTTGACCCTTAAACAAGCTGGTTGGCTAGACTTTGTGGTAGAATTCGACATGTAGATTGAGCACAAACCAGGGAGGTTCAATTTTGTGCTAGATCCACTGAGTCGAAAGGTAGTGGCTAAAACATTAGCTACCATTACTACCATGGAGACAATTTTCTTCTTGAAGATCAATGAACAAAGTGCTAGAGATAACATTTATTAGAAGTTGGCTCAACAAGTCAAAGAGGGGATCATCCGAAGGTTTTGGTTGGAAGACGGACATACTTGCTGAAGGAGACACATGATTCATGTTGGGCAGGACACCCAGGCATGGAACGAACCCTAGCCTTACTATCTCGGTCCTATTTCTGGCCGAAAATGGAAGAGGATGTTGAAGCCTATGTAAAGACTTGTCTAGTTTGTCAACTAGACAAGACTGAGAAGAGAAAGGCAACTGGAATACTTGAATCGCTGCTAGTTCCAGAGAAGCCATGGAGGAGCATCTCCATGGATTTTATCACTGGATTGCCAAAATTTCAGGGATATCGATCTATCTTTGTGGTGGTGGATAGATTCTCCAAGTATGCCATATTCATTCGGCCCCTTGTGCCTGTACTGTCGATGTTGTCGCTGAATTGTTCTTCAATAATGTGGTGAAGTATTGGGGAATCTCGGAGGACATTATCAGCGATTTGGACTGCATTGTTCGAACTTCTAGGATCAAAACCAAAGTTCTCCATAGCAAGTCACCCCCAAACTGATGGACAGATAGAAAGGGTGAATGCATTGTTAGAGGAATACTTGAGGCATTTTGTGAATGCAAGCCAGTCGAATTGGGTAAAACTATTGCCTATAGCCTTATTCTGTTACAACTTGCACAAATAATCAAGTACAAGGATGAGCCCATTTGAAGTTGTTATTGGAAAAGAACCCCTTACTCCCCACGAAATTGCTAGGACGAAGAGCTTGGGAAGGAGCCCAGCAGCATACAGGTTTGCAAGGCACAAACAAGAGATGTTAGAGGAAGCAAAAGATATTCTCTCCAAGGCTATCAGAAGGATGAAAAAGTATGCAGACCAACACCGGAGGGAACTGAGTTTCTATATTAGGGACAAGGTATTATTAAAGGTATCACCCCAAATTTGGAACAAGATAAACAACAAGACTGTTCATAGGAGCTTGCAGCCAAAATATGATGGACCATTCGAGGTGATGAAAAAGGTCGGCCGAGTAACTTACAGGCTGAAGCTACCAGAGCTCCTCAAAATCCATCCCGCTTTTCATGTGAGTTTTTTTGAACCCTTACCATGAGGACTTGTTGAATCCAGACAGACAAGCCTCGAAGCAAGCCCCACCCACAATCAAGGTTCAATTTAAAAAGGAAGCTGAAGCCATACTTGACAAGAGGGTCATGGGCCAAAGCAAGAAAAATCGAAGGATTTTCTATTTTGTTCAATGGAAGGGGTTACCAAAGTCAGAAGCGTCATGAGAAAGAGACACTGCCCTATGGCAGTTTGAAGACTTAATCAATCAGTACCTTACTCAACATTCATCGAGGACAACGAATGGGACTGGTGGGGGAGGTTTATTAGACCCTTCAACCTGATCACTGAAAGAAGTATTAGCTTGCTGAGCCAAGGGCCAAGCACTTGTGCACCTCAGAGCAGGTTGCACACACAGTTGTCGGATGACTTGACGGTTGTTGGAAATTCTATACGTGCACGATCATGGCAGGACAGGGAAAGGCACAAAGGGGTGGTTGGAACCGGTATCCAACCACCCATGAATGTGACACAGGCATGCTTGCCACTTGGGGAAATTTTAGCAGTTGTGCTTGGTTGTGGAACTACCCAGGGACAAGTGGCACGAGATACCACACAATGGAAGTTATGGACCGTCCATAACTTTCCCCACAAATAGAGGGATCATGGGAGCACCTTGGAGTAGTTATGCAACTACTAGGGACAGGTGTGCCATGGATAAAGGTGCTCATGGACAGGTGTTGCTCAGATGCTGACCAAGGGAAGTTATGGAAACCGTCCATAACTTCCTAGGGACAGATGGTGCTCCGATACTCACCGAGGGAAGTTATGACAACCATCCATAACTTTTCCCATGGAATGATGGTGTAGAGATGCCCATCAAGGAAGTTACGGAACCGCCCATAAATTCTTAAAGTCGGTTGGCACATCACTATGCATTTGTAAGAGCGATTTTCTATATAAGCCCATAGGCTGTACTCAGAGTAAGTCAGCCCGGATTTACCTTGTAATCAAATTGTTTGAGTAAATAAGAATTGGTTTTTATGCCTATCTTGTGTGCTTTGTGATTTTACTCTATATGGTTGGGACAACACCCTATTGCCCAGACATTGTTATCTTGAGAGTTCATTTCAGATTGCTAAACTAAAGTGAGACTCTAGTACACTCACGAGAAGGACGTGGTTCAGGAGTAACCAACCCCGAATAGCAGTCATCAACTTACACTCGGTTGAAGTTGTAGCGAAAAATTTTGAATATTCGTCTTACCTGTAACAGATACTAATATACAAGATACATAACACACATATAATTATACCTTGAGTCACCGTGTATCTAATATCTATATGCTTTAAGAACCATTTTTTCTATCATTGAAGTTAGATTGATTTATAAATAAAATTTCCAAAATCACCTTATATAAAAGTTTTTTGCCACGAGTTTAAAATCTTCACACACATTTCTTACAAAACCCAACAAACGTTTCTATAATAATAAAAGTTATAATTATTTTCCAATTTCTAACTAATATTCAAATACAAACTGATTAAGTTTCAAGATTCAATTAGAAAACGAAAGCACAAGATAATATTACACAAAAAGAATTACATATTGAGTTGGTTGCGTCACCTAATTTCACCCATTCATATACTTCTATGAAACATTCCTTTTTGTTGTTTAAATTGTATATCAAGTCTTGTATTCACTTTAAAACATTACAACTTCAGCTTGGAAACTAATAAATAAAAAAAAGTTGTGTACAAATAAAAATTATACATTAAGTGGGTTGTGTTGTTCCATATCTAAAATCAGTATGCTCCAAGAACTATTCCCAGTTGTTGTTTTAATTGGATATCAAGTCATGAATTTGCTTTAAAACATCAAAATAATCAAATTTATTCAAATCTTTTTATATAGAAGTGTTGTTGCACAAATATTAAATTCTCACACATAAACCACTTATACAGTTCAACAAGGTTTTTTATAATAAAAAATGTTATAGTTAGTTTTCAATTGTTAATTAACTAAAAATATATAACTATGATTTTTGAATTTAATTAGAAAAGTAGTATATATGAAAACAATACCTACATAGAATTCTATATTGAATGGGTTATAGGTTTGTTGCTTATCTTGCTTTGATGAGAGTTGGGAGGACAAAAGGGTAGATAGAATACATAAGATTTAGAATAGAAGCATAGGATAGAGGCTAGGAATAATTGATAAAATAGGGAGAAAGAAGAAGAAAAGGAGAGCTTTTTTCACAAAACAGTTAGGAATTACTTTAGGGCAAACATCCATTGCAATCAGATTTTAAAGATAAAGACATTTTATGTAGTAGGACAGTTGACGTTACAGTATGAAATTCATTTTGATCATTTTATCAGTTTTCCTCTCGTTTTGGACACCTCTTCTCTTAGCTTTTATCATATTATGATTTTCATATCTAGTTTTTGTTGTAAAATCTGTATCAAAGATAGTGTTATTATTTGAACTTGCTGTAAAACTAAGAATAACAAATGTATCGAATTCGCTTTAAGATATTGAAAGATGAGTGCTTGCAAATGAATCATTGTGTCTTCTTAATAATAGAATTTCTTATTGAATTAATTGTCTTACAGAAAAAAAAACAAATTCAATATAGACTCCCTACACATCCCAATAAAAAGTTTATATAGTAATAAAAATTATAATTGCTTTTCAATTTTTAACCAGCTTTCAACACAAAAATCTAACCAGCTTTCAACAAGAAAGTTAATGAACCAAAAAAAAGGTATATAAATAAAATTACACATTGAGTGAGCTGAGCCGTCTAATATCTAACATTTACACTCCTAGAACCATTCCTATTTATTGTTTGAATTTGATATCAAGTCTACGATTCACTCTAAAACACTATAGTAAGATAATTGTATCCAAATAAATGTCTGTATGAGATTATATAAATATTTTATAATCTATAGTTAAATCTAGCCAAACTTTCTCATATAGAAGTCTTCTTATACAAAGATTAATTCTACATGTACACGACTCTTACACAACCCAACAAGGGCTCATATAATAATAAAAGTTATGATTAATTTCAAATATCTATTTAGTTTTATAATTGATTTCTAATTTGTAGCAAGCTTTCAAAACACAAAACTAAGTTTCTAAATTTAACTAAGAAGCTTCTACAAAAGAAAATTGTACATAATTCGAATTATATATTGAGTGCTTAAGTTTTCTACTAATTATATGCTCCAAGAAGCATTACTATTTTTCATTTAAATTGGATGAATTAAGTATTGGATTGGCTTGAAAACATTACAATAAGATACAATTAACTGATTGCAAATAAATGTCTATCATAGAATATTAATAAACTAATTAAAATTTATAATCAAAACTAACTGAACCCCCTTTAGAAACGTACCTTCTTACAAATCTTGAATTTTCAAGTACACCTCCTACACAATCCAACAAAAGTCTATATAACAAAAAAATTTATAATTAAATCCTAATGTTTTACTAGTTTCCATAATATAAAACTAACCGAGTTTCTAAATTCAACTAATTATACTCATACCCAAGAAACATAACACATATATAATTATACGTGGAGTCATCGTGTGTATAATATCTATATGTTTTAAGAACCATTTTTGTTTATCATTGAAATTAGATTGATTTATAATTAAATTTAACAAAATCAACTTTGATAAAAGTTTTCTTCACAAGTTTAAAATTTTTACACACATTTCTTACACAACCCAACAAACGTTTCTATAATAATAAAAGTTATAATTATTACCTAATTTCTAACTAATATTCAAATACAAAACTGATTAAGTTTCAAAATTCGATTAGAAAATGAAAACACAAGAAAACTTATACAAAAAGAATTACATATTGAGTTGGTCGAGTCATCTAATTTCACCCATTCATATATTTCTATGAAACACTCCTTTTTGTTGTTTAAATTGTATACCAAGTCTTGTATTCACTTTAAACCATTATAACTTCAACTTGGAAACTAATAAATAAAAAAAAAAGTTGTACACAAATAACATTATACATTAAGTGGGTTGTGTTGTCCCATATCTAAAATCCATATGCTCCAAGAACTAATCCCATTTGTTGTTTTAATTGGATATCAAGTCATGAATTTGCTTTAAAACATCAAAATAATCAAATTTATTCAAAGTTTTTTTTTTTTTTTCTTATAGAAGTGTTGTTACACAAATATTAAATTCTCACACATAAACCACTTATACAACTCAACAAGGTTTTATATAATAAAAAACATTGTTATAGTTAGTTTTCAATTGTTAATTAACTAAAATTGTAAAACTATGATATTTGACTTTAACTAGAAAGGTAATATATAAGAAAAGAATACCTAAATAGAATTCTATATTGAATGGATTATAGGTTTGTTGCTTATCTTGCTTTGATGAGAGTTGGGAGGACAAAAGGGTAGAGAGAATACATGAGATTTAGAATAGAAACATAGGATAGAGCTTAGGAATAATTGATAAAATAGGGAGAATGAATAAGAAAAGGAGAACTTTTTTCACAAAACGGTAAGAAATTACTTCAGGTCAAACATCCATTGCAATCAGATTAAAGATAAAGACATTTTATGTGGTAGGACATTTGAAGTTACAATATGAAATTCATTTCGGTCATTTTATTAGTTTTCCTCTCGTTTTGGGCACCGCTTCTCTTAGCTTTTATCATATTATGATTTTCATATCTAGTTTTCGTTGTAAAATCTGTCTCAAAGATGGTGTTATTATTTGAACTTGCTAAAGACTAAGAATAACGAATATATCAAATTTGCTTTACGATATTGAAACATGAGTGCTTGCAAATGAATCGTTGTGGTTTCTTAATAATAGAATTTCTTATTGAATTAATTGTCTTAGAGAAAAAAAACCAAATTCTATGTGGACCCCTACATAGCCCAAAAAAAGTTTATATAGTAATAAAAATTATAATTACATTTCAATTTTTAACCAGCTTCGAACACAAAAATCTAACCAAGTTTTTAAATTCAAAAAGAAAGTTAATGAACCAAAAAGGTATATAAATAAAATCACACATTGAGTGAGCTGAGTCGTTTAATATCTGACATTTACACTCCTAGAACCATTCCTATTTATCGTTTGAATTTGATATCAAGTCTAGGATTCACTCTAAAACACTATAATAAGATAATTGTATCTAAATAAATGTCTGTATGAGATTATATAAATATGTTATAATCTATGGTCAAATCTAGCCAAACTTTCTCATATAGAAGTGTTCTTATACAAATATTAAATCTACATGTACACACCTCTTATACAACCCAACAAGGGTTCCTATTGTGAGTTAAACTACCATAATAGAGTTCTGCTGTAACTAAAACTGAAAGAGTGTTCTGCTGCAATCTGCTGCAACTGAAAGCAACTGAAAATGTTTTGTTTAACATAAATCTATTAGTGATGGTTAGGAGCATCTGAAGAGGAGCGCCATTTTTGTTGTAACAGATTAACATGTGTCAAGTAGTAATTGGTTATGTAATCTTATAAATAGAGAAGTTTTTGTACATACATACAAAGTTGAAAATACGATACTCTGTTTTGTCTCTCATTTCTTTTTCTGTTCTAAGTTTCTTATTCAGTTTTAGTCTAGTTGCCACATGGTATCAGAGCAAACTAGGTTCTGAACAATCAAGATGTCTTCATCAAATATGCAAAGCAATTCATCAAGCTCCTTCACAAATGTATCAGATGTTGTAGTCATAGCCAAAGCCTTGAATTTCAACTTACCTATTAAGTTGAATGGGTCAAATTATACTTACTGGAAGATGCAAAATAGATCTGCAATTAGAGCACTTGGTTTTAATTATCTTATTACAAGATCAGCAAGATTTCAAATCCATCGATATCAGAAGAAACTAAAATAATTCAATCTCAAAATACTGAAGAAACAGAGATTGAAAAATGAATAGACCAATTGCTAATGTGTTGGCTATTTTCGACTATAAGTGAGAATGTTATAGGTTAGGTAACAGAGTGTGTTAATTCCTTTGAAATCTGGAACACTCTTGAATGATTGTTTTCTCAATCATCAATGGCATGGGCTCTACAACTCAAGCAGCATTTGAGTTCTCTGAAAAAAGGTGCCTCATCTGTGACAGATTTTGTTCTTCAAATAAAGAACATTGGTGCAAAACTAAAATCGATTGGTCAGGTAATTACTGAACCTGATCTTATTCAAAGTATTCTAAATGGTTTTGGACATGAGTTTGATCTAGTTGTCTTTAAAACTAAAATCGATTGGTCAGGTAATTACTGAACCTAATTACTCAACAAAACTCAATGTCTTTACAAGATGCACAATATCTCTTGATGGTTCATGAGCAACGAATTGCACAATTGAATATGGCAACACATATTGATGTTGCATATGCATCAACAAATTTTGCTTTTTCTGAAAATAAGACCTCATCTGTCAAAACTAATTCTTAGCGGCAAGGTTTTGGTAGAGGTAATCAAAATTTTGGCAGAAGTCATGGACATGGTGGTCGCAACGGTGGAGGAAGAGGTCAGAAAGTGTTCTATCAGGTTTGTTTTAAACCAGACCATATGGCATTGCAATGCTACCATCGGTTTGATTAAAACTATCAAGGAACTACTGCTCAAAATCAACCTCCTCAATATAAGAAACCTTAAATTTTGGATCTGTGCAACAGTCATGTTCATTTCTTCCAAATGCCAACATTCATCAGGCTACTAATTACTTCACCTCACCTGAAACAGTTGTTGATCCTTCCTGGTATATGGACATAGGAGCAACAAATCACATGACTGCTGATGGTTCAGTGCTTGCAAACAAATCAGAATACAAAGGTAAACATATGGTAACAGTAGGTAATGGTGCTAAATTACTTATATCAAATACTGGTTCAATTTTTTTGCGTGCTGTTAATACATCTACTAAATCTATTCATCTGAAGCATGTTTTACATGTTCCTTCTCTATCAAAGAATCTATTAAGCATATCTAAACTCACGAATGACACAAGATCTTTTGCTGAATCTCATGATGATCATTTTGTTGTTAAGGACAAGTTTACGAAGAGGATTCTGCTTCAAGGAACGCTTGAGAATGGTTTATATTAGCTCCGTCCATCTTCTTCATCAATGATGTCAAATCTGTCTTCAAATAACTCCCTGTTACCTTGTTTACATTCTACATATGACAAATCTTCCTGTTCTTCTTTGAATAATTTTAGTTCACATGTTGCTTCTATCAAACAAAATGCAAATACAGCTCAAGTTTGGCATGCCAAGCTTGGTCATCCTTCTTTTATTGTACTTCAAAAAGTTTTGAATAAAATTTCAAGTTCACTATCAGATTCTTCTCTAAATTTCT
>JAJIYU010008028.1:0-18442 GCA_030144865.1 Tinospora cordifolia | reverse complement strand
TCATTTATTGGTACACAATAACTTTGACACGCTCAATAATCTTTAAGATTATTTTTCTGCTCACCTAATATATTTTTATAGCAGAAAATATTGAGAATAGGCTTCCTAATCTTATTTTTATTAATTATTTTTCAAATTTTGATAAGTATCCCAATTGGTCAAATGTTTACCAAAAGTCCAATTGATATCCAAAATTCACGAATTTGGTGTCAATGGATACATATTTTCATTCTCTACCTTCTTATAAGTTTCAATCAAACCTTTATTGGGGTTTAACACCATCAAAAGCCTATCCAAAAGTTATAAAACTTTGAATATTTATTTTGGACTATATAGGATAAATTAACACAATCTAACCACATATCTGGGATCTACTCATCACCAAGAGTGTTTTGGTATAGCTTTTACTGAGTTTTACTCACGGTGGAAAAATATCCAATTTTTGGGTACGGTATAAAACACCGATTTTACGAAAAATTACACCGATAGGATTGTAGTACTCGGCTTATTTAACGTTTTTGTAACTAGAATTTGGAGAAATAGCTTACCTGCGCGATGAATCTGGCGAAAAATCGGATTTTTCCCTCTTCCCGTTTCTCTTTTCTGTCTCTGTATATTCTGGACGTAGAAACCGAAGAAGAAGCAAGAATATCACCTTGATTTGATTTTATAAAACCCAAAGTAATCCCAATTTTACCCTAGTTTAGAAAATAATTCTAATTTTACCTTGGTTTTAATTCCCTAAATACCTACCTTATATAAATTATTTTCAATTTTACCTTAGTTTTAATTCCATAAATACCTACCTTTTATAAAAAATTCCATATGCGTATACCTTATATAAATTAATTCCATATGCGTATACCTTATATAAACTATTCCCATTTTTACCCTAAATCATATATTATTCTTTTAATAATTTTTGATATTTTTGCCCCAGTTCATTCTATTTTTCTGAAATCAGTTCAAAAAGGCTCCCATAAGTAACCTTTTTGTTTTCCGATTTTTTTCCAACTTCAAGCACGTAATTTATTTTATTTCTTTAATAAATATTGTAATAAACATTTAAATCTTGTTTCCGAACATTTTTATATTTATTTAGTATTTTTAAAATTCGTTTATTTCTTTTTCTAAACCTCTTTATACATTACATTTTATAAATAATATAGTTTAACTAATTTATATGCGTAACTTATATTAGTACTCCTATATATATAACACGTATGTACACGAGTGGTCTGTTCAACTACGTGTATTTATACGCATTTATCTTTATTTAAATTAATTTATATGTCATAAAAATTACTGGTTGTTACACTATTGTTTAACTCGAGTGCCTCTAAATCCTTTGTTTCTGAAGAACTAGCTGATAGGTTACAACTTATGATAAAAACACTACCTGTAACTTTGAATGTGTCCACACCAATAGGAACCACAGTGACGTAAAAAAGGATGTGTAGTTGTGACCTTAAGTTTGGGGATAAACTCTTAACAGTTGACCTATATACCCTACCTCTCTATGGCTATGATGTAATCTTGGGGATGGATTGGTTAGATCAGTACCAAGCCTAGATAGATTGTCCTAAGAAACGGGTAATTATAACATTACCTTCTGGGGAGATCTTTAAAATCTATGGGGATATGCGAAGGCTACCAAAAAGTCTACCCCTAGCCTTCCTGAATTGCTTGAAGCAGACGAATGAGTTTGAGGAACTCTCGAAAGAAGGCCTATGGAACCAAAGAAGATATGTAACACCCCGATTTTCGACCGGACCTCTGTTCACGTGTGGATCGTCATCCGATGAAAATCGAGATGCTACTAAAATTCTTTTCTGTCAAAATATCTTTTTCTTCAAAACCCAATTCATGTTATATTCGTTCTCAAATCTAAATCTATAAAGATATCATGAACAAGATATAAAACCATAATAAATCTTTAGAATCATTTATAAGTAAAGCAGCAGAAATCCTTAAAATCATTACCTCAGACTGAAAACATTTAAACAAATAAAGTCATTTAAAGATAAAATAACTACATTAAAACAACATAATTATATTAAAACAATTTCAGTGAAATACATAAAGCTTAACCTTCTAGTAACCTATCCCAGACGACCTCCCCATGAGGTGTCCAAACAAAATGCGGGTTTTCTGACGTGATCCATAGATCTTACGTCCAAGTGTACCTGAAAATATAATGGGTGAGCTCGAAAGCCCAGTGGATCATTCCTACACATCACAGGCATTATACAGACCCAATCCAAAACATTACAAACACTTTCAAACATTAGGCATTTCACACATTTATTTGGTTTTAGGTTATAGTTAAGACCAGAAGAGGGTTGAGATGCCTCTCGGTACTCCCTGTGATCCAATTCAATTATAATCATAGAGGCCTCAGGTGGTACCATCTAAAATCAATCATGTCTCAGTATCACAGTCCGAGAGAGATACTAACCACGGAGTCGTGTCATCTCCCAAAGACCTCGAGCTGACATAGGCAGCTCCAGGGTGGGAATACCTAAGATCCGCCTTTCAGTACGTCAATCGCACTGGTACGTGAATTCTTAATAAACCTTCGTCTTCTTTTAGTTTAATATAGTCGATTCAATCACACCAAGTATCATTCATATCATGTCAAACAAAACAAATAATATCCAACATTGGCATGGTAAAGTAAATGATCAAACGATGAAATCTATAAGCATAGTCTCATATACAAGCATGTCAGAGAGAAAATCACACTCACCTGAATTCTTGGCGATTTCCTACTCTTTTGTCACTACGATCATCCTAGAGATCTCTGTCTATAAAATAATCATAGCGTATAATTTCTCGATAAATATTTTGATTATTTTCTTACTAATAATGTTCACGAGGAATTTGACACGTTTCTAGGAATCTTTTATATCTTTACTAGATTGAGCATTCTTTAACCTCTCTTTCTTTTATTATAGTCTAATTATTAGCAAAATAATTACGAACAAAATAAGACTTCTAGATGACCTATGTTTAGTTCCAGTACTTAGAGTTTTATTTCAAAACTCTGAATTCCTATAAATTAATATTACTCAATATGCATATTTCAATGTCTATTCTCAATCCACTAACATCCAAAATAATACTTCCACTAAATATCCAATAAGGTTTTTAATTTCTAATTTCATTTTATTTTTGCATTTTAGATTAATTAAATTAAATCTCAAACTACAATTTAAAACTTAAATTTAAATTTAAGTTCAAACTTTACCTCTCCATTTCCACGGTAGCAGCAACCAATCCCACGCACAGAGCATCCTCACAGCAAGTCTTCTTCAGCTTCAATCATGCTCAGCTATCCACAGACCCGGCGCACGGTTCATTAGCAGCTCCCCATTCCAATTCATTCTCTGTTTTCCATCCAACCGAGCACCTTCGTTCCTTCCTTCCTTCTCTTCCTCTGTTCATGCGACGTTAGCAGCAGCAGCAGTCCACACACGTCCCAGCACACTGAAATCTGCCACCGTTCGGATCATCATCCTCTTCATTCGGCAGCAGCAGTAGTAGTAATCGCAGCATCGGCATCTCGCAGCAGAAGTTGCCATCACAGAACAGAGCATTGCTCTGGTTCTTCTGTTTCTTATCTTCAGCTTCATCTTCTGTTTCTTATCTTCAGCTTCATCAACTGCATCAACCAGGATCCAATAATTCAACGCCCTGCTCGTTCGGCCGTGGTAGCAGCAGCAGCTGCAATGGCAGCCATAGCTGCAACTACTCACCACACCCACGTCTCCTAGCAGCTTGTCCTCTGCTCTGTTTCTTCCTCAACCGTCTTCTTTCTCTTCAATACCAGCTGCTTCGGTCACCTCCTTCCCCTCCAGCTTGCAGTAGCAGCTCACCGTCATCCTCTGTTTCGCTTCTCAGCCGCATCTCCTTCCTCCAGTCGTCTTCTTCCCATTTCATCTGCACTCCCACCGTTCACCTGCTCTGTATCACTCTCACGTAGCACACCAGCACGCACCCTTCCAACTTTCAAGTTCCAACTACCACCCAGCCGATCTTAAGCTTCTCTGTTCTCCTTCTTCAGCTCATGCAACGACACTCAACACCAGCAGCACCTCATCTGTTCGTTCTTTCACTAGCACGATCATCTTCTTCCTTTCTCGGTTTTACATCAGGCGCCCGGAATATTAGCAGCAACAAAGTATAAAACCAGCAAGGCTGTTCTTATTCTTTCCTCTGTTCGTGTTTCACGTTACACACAGCAGCAGCAACCCACGCATCTCTGTTTTTCGTTCTGCTTCTCCTTTTATAGACGACGAAGACTATTCTGGACCTCTCCGAGTCACCGCCCAGTTTTTTCCAGTTCCTTCCACTCACCGCCCAAACTCTCTGTTCCGGCGTCTTCGATACGCCACGAGCTACCGCCCCTCATTCTCTCCTTGTTTGCGCGCGCACACACACACCACTCCTACCATACATTTTATTATTATGATTATTATCTTTTTTTTTCCTATAACTCAATTAATTTATCTAACCTTTATTATAACATTATTAATAAGAGCATTAATACCCAATTATTTAATCCTTTATTTTATTTATTTATTTATTTTTTTCTATGCTAATTGTATAATACCCTATTTTCTTTGATCATTTAATTTATTTAAAACCTTATTATAAATTCATATATTAACCATATCATTTTATTTTATAATCTATTATTCTTTTTCACTAATTCATAATAACCTTCAACTAATTATTTTCGCTATTTATACATCTCTATAAAACATAAATTATCGTTTTATCATATTATTATTAGTATTATTATTTTTAAATCAAACAATAGGTTTCATTTTCGCATCACTCGCGCCTTCGCGCGAGTACGAGCGCGAGCGAGCGATTAACTTATTTACTATTATTCGCTCACGACATGGCACGACCGCAAAGTTACGAGGTGTTACAAGATACAAGACTTAGCAGTTGTTAGGGAGTATGACGATGTGTTCCCAAATGACTTACCCGGTCTACCACCTGCTAGAGAGTTAGAGTTCAAGATCGAACTTCACCCAGGAACCAACCCTATAGCCATACCTCCTTATAGGATGCGCCAGCAGAACTAATTGAACTAAAAACTCAATTGGACGACCTCAGGGAGAAAGGTTTCATCAGGCCGAGTGAATCACCTTGGGGAGCTCCAGTGTTGTTCGTGAAGAAGAAGGATGGTTCCTTGCGACTGTGTGTTGACTACCGAAAGTTGAATCAAGTTACAGTAAAGAATAAATATCCTTTGCCAAGGATTGATGACCTATTTGATCAATTACGATGAGCCACTCATTTCTCTAAAATTGATCTTAGGTCAGGTTATCATTAGCTAAGGATTCGAGAGTCTTACATATACGAGACTGCCTTCAGGACAAGATATGGACACTTCAGTTTACTGTAATGCCATTTGGCTTGACCAATGCCCCAGCTGCCTTCATGGATTTGATGAATCGAGTATTCAGACATTACCTTGATTAGTTTGTAGTGGTGTTCGTGGATGATATCCTAATCCACTCTAAGTCAGAAGCTGAACACCTAAAATACTTGAGGAACGTGCTGGAAACTCTCAGAAGGAACCAGCTATATGCTAAATTCAATAAGTGTGAGTTCTGTATGGAAATTGTCAAGTTCCTTGGCCACATTGTATCAGCAAAAGGCATTTCTGTAGATCCGGAGAAAGTGGAAGCTATTATGAACTGGAAGCAACCCAAGACAGTAACAGAAATCAGAAGTTTCTTGGGCTTGGTAGGTTACTACAGAAGGTTCATTAAGGACTTTTCCAAGTTGGCAGAACCTATGACTTAGTTGACCAGAAAAGAAGTTAAGTTCCAGTGGGATGAGAAATGTGAACAGTCATTCCAAGAACTGAAGACAAGATTTATTACGACTCCTGTTCTAGTCACCCCAACTCCTTTTGTTACTTACATACTCTATACTGATGCTTTGCTGAGTGGGCTTGGAGCAGTGTTGATGCAGGAAAGACAAGTAGTCGCTTATGCTTAGACACAACTGAAGGTCCATGACAGAAATTGCCCTACTCACGACCTAGAGTTAGCGGCCATTGTGTTTGCCCTAAAGATTTGGAGATACTACCTTTATGGAGAAAAATTTGCGCTATTTTCAGATCACAAGAGCTTGAAGTACATCTATAGCCAGAAGGAGTTGAACCTCAGGCAACGGAGGTGGATGGAATTCTTGAAAGACTATGATTTTCAACTTCACTACCATCCAGGGAAGGCCAATGTGGTAACCGATGCTTTGAGTAGGAACTTCAACAAGCAGGAGGAAGAAAAAGGGCAGATGTACCAGTTGATTGAAGGTTTTAGGCTGGGTGTAACCCTAAATGAAAAGCAAGCCTACCTCTACATTATGTCTTGTCAACCAGATCTTCTTCATCGGATCAAGGATGAATAGAGACAAGATAAATGGCTTACTCATTTGATCGAAGGAGTTATACAAGGAAAGCATACTGACTTTAGGTTAGATGCTGAAAATATCCTAAGGCTCGGGGAAAAAATATGTGTACCTCAGCAGGGACAGAGCAAGCAAATCATACTTGATGAAGCTCATCAGACTAAGTATACTATGCACCTTGGTGGGAAAAAGATGTACCAAAACCTTAGGAAAACTTACTGGTGGAGAGGAATGAAAATGGACATAGCCAAATATGTCTCTAAGTGCTTAACATATCAATAAGTGAAAACAAAACACCAGAAACCCTCTGGAATGTTACAACCACTCCCAATCCCTTAATGGAAGTGGAATAACATTGCCATGGATTTCGTTAGTGGTTTACCCAAGAACCAAAAAGGAGAAGACACTGTTTGGGTGATAGTGGATCGTCTCACCAAAGTGGCTCACTTCTTGCCAATCAGATCGACAGACCAAGTGAGCAAGCTGGGATAAATCTATGTGAAAGAAATCGTCAAACTTCATGGTGTACCCAAGTCTATCATGTCTGACAGAGACTCTCGCTTCACTTCACAGTTTTGGCAGAGTCTATAGAAGGAGATGGGTACTAAGCTCACCATGAGTACAGCCTTTCACCCTCAGAGGGATGGTCAGTCTGAGAAAGTTATCCAAATTTTGGAACATATGTTGAGGACTTGCGTTCTAGACTTCAAGGGGAATTGGAGCAAGTACATACACCTGGCGGAGTTTGCCTATAACAACAGTTATTAGGCAAGCATAAAAATGGCTCCATTCGAAGCTCTTTATGGAAAACCCTGCAGATCACCTACCTGTTGGGCTGAACTTGAAGATCAAGTATTACCTGGGCCAGACATGGTGGAAGAAATGAGCAACCAAGTCAAGTTAATACAGAGGAGACTGATTGCTGCACAGAGTCGTCAAAAGAGCTATGCTAACAAAAGGAAAAGACCATTAGAGTTCCAAGTTGGGGACAAAGTGTTCTTGAAAATCAGTCCTTAGAAGGGTATTAAAAGGTTCAGATTCAAAGAAAAGTTATCTCCGAGGTTTGTAGGACCTTTTGAAATACTTAGAAGAAGCGAAGAGTCTGCTTACGAGTTGGATCTACCAAGCCAGATGAGTTCAGCTCATAACATATTCTATGTCTCTATGTTGAGATAGTACGAACCTAACCCTCTCACATCATCCACTGGGAGGAAGTGAACATTCAGGATGATGCTATCTACGAGGAAACAGCGGTGAGAATCCTTGATCACAAGGTTCAGAATCTATGAACTAAGGATATCCCCTTAGTTAAAGTACTATGGAAGCATCACGGGATGGAAGAGGTTACCTGGGAGCTGGAAAGTGAAATGAAGACCAAGTACTCGCATTTGTTCACTAGGAACACCTAAACATGTACAAATTTCGAGGAAAATTTTTTTTTTAAGGAGGGTAGGTTGTAACATCTCAAAAATTTTATATGAAATTTTTATTTTTATTTAGAAAATTAGACAGAATTTACAAATGAGAATTTTGGCAAGCCATAGTTGACCCAAATGAGAAATAAAAATCAATTTTGTGGATTTTTGGAAGAAAATATATGAAAAAAAAAGTGTATAAAATGGGATATCATAGTCAAAAACACAAGGATATGTGCAATTTTTGATAAAATTAGGATTAGAAAGTTAATTGGGGTCGAGATGTGGAAAAAAATCCGAAAAGAAAGCAAGAAATAGGGTTGAAAAATCAAAAACAAACTCAAAATGTTGTGAACCGTAGATCTGTAATCTGGATTACCATCCTACAACCAAGATCAAGTTTGCACGTACGCACGAGAGCACTGAATTAGCCACATCTAACAGCTAGAAATCTGCATGCATAACTTGAGGAATATCAAACGGCCAGAAAGAGTTTCGTTGATCGCAAAATCGGACCACACACTGTAATCGAGGATCATCAACGGTCGAGATCGAAGCCGCATTGACAGATCGCGAACAATGTTGCGCTCGTGGACCATCGGACGGACCAGATCAAAGACGTGTTATATAATCGCGAATGTTGATGCGCTCGAGGATCATCGAACGATCTAGATCAAAGTCGTTTTGGTTAAGATCACGATCGTTGATGCACTCGAGGAAATCCAATGGCTGTGATAAAAAATCTGAATTCCTTTGATTTATCCGAGATTAATCCAACGGTGATGTTCAGATCAGAATGTGTGTCTCACGAAAAATCTGAGGACCTAGAATTAAGCCGAATTATAAATTACGAAAAATACGTTAAAATTACAAAAAATACGAAATAAAATTCAAAAAAAAAAGTTTCTAATTTCAAAAAATATTTCTAAAATCCAAAAAAAATTGAAAAATACTCTTTTTGCTCCAAAAATTAGAAACTACGAAATTTGGTAGAATTAGAGTGTTTTATTCATAGAAAGACATAAAACTTTCTATTTTCTTCCCTTGAAAAATCTATATAAACCCCCTAGGCCCCGAATTTCATTCATTCCAAAGAATAAGAGTTGAATGCTCCTCTTGTTTTCTTAAAGCCTTCTTCTTATCACCTCCCATCTTCCCTTCTTGTGTGTGTGTGTGAAGTTCTTCTCTCGAATTTGGGAAATTAAGTTGGGCGATCTTCGTGGGCGCTAGTACGTGGGGGAATTGCTGCCGAAATTTCTGAAGGAAAGCGTCACAAGGTGGAAGTGATTTCTAGAACACCCTTCTGTTCTTATTTAAATTCATGGCATGATCATTGTTTGTGTGGTTTTCACTGAATTTAAAGATTTTCAACTTCAGTTCTAGAATTTTTAATGTTTATTTTAGTATTTCAGTTTTGATTCATGTTTGAGCAATCATATCATCAGTGCCATGTAGTATCATGCTTAGGCTTTTAAATTAAAGTATGATGCATGTTTTATGAATGTTTCATAAATTGATTTTGTATGTTCTGAATTTTAGTTTGATTTCATATTCTGAAATTTATTTTATCTTGATATGAGAATTAAACAAAGACGATGAAGATCATAACCACGTACCATCATAGTGGTCATGGCGACACTTTAGATGTTCTTTTCATATGAGTTAGGTCATATGGTTTTCAGAGCTAAGTACTTGAGGGTTGTGTACCACTGGTGGGCCACCATGTGTAACGGGTTGATGCCGACATGTGCCACTAACGGGTTGATGCCGAGTGGGCCCTATTTACTTAGCTAATAACATCAAGGGATTAAAACCCCTTTTGGTCTTAGACTCGACTTAAACAAATTGTTGTTTGAAACGCCTAATAATTGCAAGTGTTTGAATTATGATTGTGTTATGAGTTTGAATATAAAATATGGTTGTTCGAAAAGGATCCACTCGGCTATGTGTTCACTCTTATTATCTTATTTTTTGGGAACATGAAATCTATGAAGCAGTTGAACATGGATATGTCTTTTTGCAAGTTTTTGCCTTATTATTATTATATTTGGAATTTAAGGGCATGTTGCCCATAGTTTTTATGCTTTTCTACTAAAAAGTATTTTTGAAGACTTTCGCTATAATTATTAGTTTTTTTAAGAGTTTATTACTCTCAATTTCTATTATGAATAAAATAGTTTGAATTTCCTTATCTCTTTTCATTTGCCTTGATTTTATTGGAAAGTTTTGTATTCTTGAATTTTATACAAAGGCATGAGATATTAAAAAGAAAAGAACAAGTGTGTGTCGCTTGTAATGTAGCACCGACCCGACCCGTCGTTTGTTAAGTCCACTGTCAAGAGAACGGTGGCAATGTGCACTACTTAAGAGATACGGGGGTTGGGGTGTTACAAAGTGGCAAAGAGATCCAGGGCCAACCCATTCCCTCTAACCCCACCTTGCCACTTGATTAACCTACCCATTCCAGAGGGCCATTTCTTATAGAACCAACTGATATGGTGCCTACTGATGGGGAAAAGAAGAAGGGTTGATTTCCTAGTATAATTATTCAAGGTAGCAAATACCTTGAGCCTCCTCCATTAACATTTTCACAGAAGTTCTAGAAGAAGAAATAGATGAACAATTTGCATGGTTTCTAGACTCATTTAAAAAGATTCACATCAACATTACCTTTGCATATGCATTACAACATATGCCTAATTATGCTAAGTTTATGAAAGATGTCATGGCCAAGAAGTGCAAACTTGAAGATCATGAGACTGTGTAGTTGACAGAGGAGTGCAATACTATAATTCAATGAAAGTTGCCTCGCAAGCTGAAAGATCCAGAGACTTTTACTATTCTTTTCCAAATAGGTAAAATAAAAGTGGAGAAAGCTCTTTGTGACTTGGCGGCAAGCATAAACTTGATGCCACTTTCTATACATTGGAGGTTTGGCATGTCAGAGATAAAGTCTACTACTATTACCCTTCAACTTGCAGACTGTTTTCTTACTTATCCACGAGGCATTATTGAAGGCGTTCTAGTGAAGGTGGATAAGTTTATCTCCCAGTTGACTTTGTTACTCTTGATATGGAAGAAGACGAAGATATAACATTAATGCTTGGGCGGCCATTCATACCACTAGTTAGGCCCTCATTATAATGCCCTAAATTCTTTGTAGTCGATTAAATGAAATTTATCATTTATTTAGTAAAATTTGGGTACAAAATGAAACCAAACTTATTTTAGGGCCAAATCTGGCAAGTTCCAAAACTTTCCTTTAGTGCCCCTTAGGGACCCTAAACAACATAAAATGAAGTAAGGTGACATGAACCAACTAAGGGGACAACATATCCAAAAATTAGAACAATTGGTTGAGGTCAAGGTTTTCATTTTTCAAACGCCCTTCAGGGGGTTCAAATTAGAAAAAAATGTCATTTAGGGTACTTCGGGGGATTGAAATGACCAGAAATAAAACAAAATGACATGAGCTAACAAAATGAATGACATATGCAAAAATCAAAATAACTGGCCAAGATTTGGATTTTCATTTGCCTAGTGACTTTAGTGGGTCTTAAATAAGGAAAGTTTTTATTGAAAAATCATATAGGACCAAACCATACCTTAAAATGTACATTAGGTTCATGTGATTCCAAAACTATATGATATAAATCTTAATTCCACGTAAATAAGGAGATATTAATTTTGTTTAATTTTTGTGAACCCATGAAGTCATGGCCACCCCTAACATGTGCAAGTTACATAGGTGGAACACCATGATCATGTATACCCTACACTACCCAAAACTCCATGGGACGTGTCTATTATTTGAATCCTTGTAAAATGATCCCGTGTTCCATGCATATGATTCAATACACCCACATTAGTAGACGTTTCATATGGTCTAGAAACCATGACACATGATTCCATTTACACCCCCACTTGATTGTGTACACCCACACCCACTTAAGCCAAAATCAGCCCAACCACGTACATGTGTGCACACACACATGTGAACAACCCTATTTAGATAGTTTCTTGGAACCAAGATGAGCATCTTTGACTATTATCTGGTGTCCTCTCAAATATGATATTGTACACCCATGCTTGATTGTAATAACCCAAAATTTTGTAAAATAATTAAAGATAAATAAGTTTAATGAAATTAAATGAAACAAGTTAAGTGAAAAAATTTCGAAGATTTTAAGACATGTTTGAGTGAAATTGTGGGTTGACAAATGAAAAATAATATATATTGGAGAATAATATAAAATAAGCAAATAAGACCTTAAATTGATAATTAAATGAAAATTTTAATTTAATAGAATTAATTATGAAATTTAAAGAGTTGCTTAGGAAATAAAAAAAAAAAAGAAATAAAGCATACACACACACACACACACATATATATATATAGGTTAATGTGTGTATTAATAATGTGTGTGTTAGCATAATAAATGTTAATACTGCATATTATAGGAATATGTATATAGAAAAATTTACATAATTAAATAAAAATATAGTATACATGTATTTATTTAAAATAAATAAAACATCATATAAGTATCAGTTTATAATTACATAAATGATTATCTGAAAATAAAATATGAAATAAATAAAAATATATGGAAATGAAAAATGTAGATTATTTAATTATTGGCATTAAAAATATTAAATAGAAATATCTCTAATAAATACAATATTAAAGAAATAGAAAGGAGGGAATATTAGAAAATTGATAAAATGGAAAGACATGTGCAAAAATCATGTTTACATCAATTAGGAAGTATGAAATTGGCAAATTTCGGATAATAGCATTATTAGAAAGCAAATTGGTAATTAGAAACTGCGTCCGACAGTCCAAATCCAATCTGCACAATCCAAAGAATGAAATCAAAGCCCAAAATAGTGCCCAGGAGCATCGAATCGCTGAAATCCAATGGCTCAGAAACGATTAGCCTGATCTAGTAGTTCACTTCTTTGATCGCGAATGACACTGCACTCGAGGTTCATCGTGCAACCTGGATTGGTGTTCAAGATCTGATGTTGCACTCAAGGTCCATCCAACGGTGAAGATCAAAGCCGTTTTTTTAAATCCCGATCCAGTGCTATGCTCAAGGTTGATCAACGGTCCACAACGAATTCGTTAATCTCGATCGCGATTTCGTACTGTGCTCGAGGTTGATCAACGGTCCACAGCGAGTTTGTTAATCTCGATCGCAATTCAGTATTGCGCTCGAGCTTGGTCAACGGACCATGCTGATTTCATTGATCGTGAGCGTCCGTGCTGCAATCGAGGCTTATCTAACGGACAAGATCTAAGGTGCCTAATCTATGATACGATCAAGGAAATCAGACGACCCACAGCAAATCCAAAAATCTTGATCGCGATTTGATGTTGCGATCGAGGATCATTAACAGTCTAGAATTGAGGTTTTAAAAATAAAATCAAAAAATTCCAAAAAATATCTGATTACATCCAAAAAAACCCAAAAAAATCCAAAAAAATGTTTCTAAATTCCAAAAATTATTCCAATGCACTTGCAATTTTCCTATGATTGGGGGGCACGAAATTTTGAATAATTGGCAAGTTTTCTACAAGGAGAACACCAAAAACTTACCATTCTACACTATTTTGAACTCTATATAAAGGAACCCTAATGCTCACATTGTGTTCATCCGAAATTAAGAGCATACTAGTCCCTCTTGACTCTCTCTAGCCTTCTTCTTGGCAATCCCCTTAGTTCTTGAGTAATCTTGAACTGTTCTTGAGTGTTCTTGAGAGTTTTTGAGTGTTTGGAAGCTTTGAAGTAACGAAACTCTGCCGGATTTCAGAGGTGTGCAGAAGATACGTATTTAAGGTCGAAGTGATTTCTAACTTTTACTTCTTTATTTTAATTTGAATAAATCTTGCATATGTGATGATGTTTTGAAGTTGAATGATTGAATATATATTTTAAATATGCATGCTCTATTTATTTGATGTGCCATGAATATACATGTTATGCATGTTTAAAAATCAAGAATAATGATACATGATATGCTTGAGCTGTGCCGTGAATAAATATTTGATGGTTCATGTTATGTACATGTTGCATCGATGGTTTAATCCGATATTGTGTGTTTTATCACTAAGAAAAAATTAAATAATGATTCAATCCACGTACCGGCGCGATGATGGACTGCATAGTGTCATCATGTGCGTTCCACCCTCGATCCGGCTTGCCGACTTACCTTTGATGATTTTGAACTAGGTTTCCAAGAGTGATCCCACTTCATAGATTTTGGGTTTGAGTTTCCAAGAGTGATTCTCTCTCCCAACGATGTGAAACACAGAGATTAACCTCTTTTGGTCCGAATGTCAACCATAAACAAGAAATTTGTTTGAATCGCCTAATGTACAAAAGTTTTTGATATACTTGGTTTGTTTGAATTGAAATAATGATTTACATGAAGACCATGAATATTAGTTCGGTTCTTTTATTTAAAAAGTTTTTAATTTCTATGTAAAGGCATGTTGTCCAAGTTTTGAATCTTCTGCTGTAATAGTTTTTCTTCAAGATCAAATTATGTACTCAATTTTATTTAATTAATTGAGTTTATGAATTTCAGTTATTTTTTATGCTATTGCCTTATTAAATTCTTAAATTTAAGTTATGTACTGTTAAATACAATCAAGGCATGAAATAATTGAAATAGAAAGTGATGCAAGTTGTGTACATATAAATGTAACACCGGCCTGACCCGCTGTTTGGTTTAGTCTACCATCAAGAGAACAGTGGTCATGTCCAATGCTTAAAGGTACGAGCGTTGGGGTGTTACAGTGTATTTATTAGTATTTCAATAAGTGTTAGAATAAAAGAATTGAGATGCACGTTGTGTACATGTAAATGTAACATAAGACCCAACTTACCTTGTGGTTAAGCTTAAACTTGTCTCTAGAGGGTTGGGTTGTTGCACTCATAGATATTTCAAAAGGAGAGTTCACTTTGAGAATGAATGAAGGCCAAGTAGTCTTCGCCATCCATCACTCTACAAAGCCCCTTCCTGAAGTATAAGAATGCAAGAAGGTTAATGTGGTACAAACTAACACTAAAATGGAGATTGAAAAGCCCAGACCTCCTACTACTGAAGTTAAAGATACTGAATCCGCTAAAGGGAAGGTCTTACAAGTACACTGAAGCCTATCTAGTTATTAAAGAGCTACATGATGTTGATGATATTCAAAGAATTCTTATGCAGCAGTTACATCTCCATTTGTCGAATCATAAGCAGCCACTAAATATTATCAAGCAAGAGTTACCCAAAGCCAAGGTGCTTAGCAAGATCAACAAATTGGACTTCGGTTATCTCATATCCATGTCGAACTAACGATATTAAACATAGCGCTTAGGGGGAGGCAACCCGCTAGATTTTATTTTTCATTTATTTAGCTAGGGTTTACTTTAATTTCTTAGGTATGCATGCATTTTAGTTTAGTAAAAAAATTAATAATAATAATAAAAATTGCATGCATTATAGTTATTACCTCTCTAATACTTGTGTTCTTTTTGCCATATAGGTGTTTTGAGCACTTTAGCATACTCTCTTCCCTGTGAATGTCATAATGAAATGTGTTTTTGAGGACAAGACACAGTTTAAGTTTGGGGGTGGGCATTGAAGAAATTTTTCTTCAATTATTTCAATTTTAGGTTATTTTGCTTTTATTTTTATATATCCTGTGCACTCCACTACTTCTAAATTGCATATATTTGGGTATATCACATACATATCTAATATTGAAAATCTTTCATTACATGCAGATATCACGAGCATTTATTTAGGGTTGATGCATGTACATATTAGCTTCAGAACATGAACATTTAGAGCATATAGGTGGCACCTAGGTTAAACTCATGCCATATTTTTGAAATTTTTTATTAAATGACTTATGAAATTGAAAATCCCTCTAGTGTCATAAGACAAAGAATTAGGGTACTTTCAAACAGTCTGTATGCTTGGTTTGTCCAAAGTTTAACATTAATAGATCTCTTTAGTCTTACGTAGATTAAGAATCGAAAACTGAGAAAAGTGAAGAGTGGAAACAAAACCACAAGTGGGGAGATTTTCTAACAAACTCTTGAAATAACCAAATTTATCTTGAACACTACTTAGGAATGAGTCTAAGAGGAAAATGAAGTAAGCCATTTTTGTTTGAGTTTTAACCTAAAGGCCAGTCCCAACAATTATAATCCTTTGTAACTAATTTTGAGTCTTATAATTTGTTTTCTTGTTATGAACCTAAACATTATCTATAAACACTCTATCCTTTAGTGCATATCTTAATTGAACCTATTTTCGTGTACTCATGGTTGTAATATTACTTATTCTAATGATGTAAAAGAAGGAGGGGATGATAACATTGAGATACATATGTTTTTAGTTCTTGTTTCTATTTTTTATATTGTTTAAAAAAATAAAGAAAAGTTCTATATTTAGCATTTCAGTATTGTCAATGAAAGTTGAGCTTCCTAATTTCATATGTGTGTACATGTAGGTACAATTTGAAGTCATTTGATGAAATAAGTTTGGGGGAGCTCTAAAAAAAGGTTGTGAGCATGAACGAAAACAAAAAGGGATTGAAAAGTAAGGATCAAGCTATATTAAGAACATCAATCAAAAGGGGTTGTTATTATTGCTATGAGTGTACACTTGAGTTAGATTTAAATTCTTGTCACACTTGTACCTTGAGCTAGGTCACTTTATAACCCAAAAGAAAGATCACTAATCCTGACTAGAGTTTGAATTGAGTATATAGATAAATAGAGAAGAGAATTGAGAGGGTTTGTGTACTCAGGTATTAGGAGAGGATTTCTGCGGGTAGGATGACAACTGTAAATCACCTACAAAGTCTAGGAGGATTGAGATACTGACAAATAAGAGAGTGACATCGAGGGAGAATGGAGGATTTGATAAAAATCTAGACAACCTGAATGGCCTTAGGGAAGTGTTAATGAATCATGAACTATTGGGATGGAATATCGAGGTCGCAATGATGAACAAAAATAAAATTTAATTCTATATGGTATAGTGTATTAGTTTTAGAACCGAGTCATTGTTCGAGAATGAACAATAGTTTAAGTTTGGGGATATTTGTTAGTTGCATTGCATACTGACATTATTATATATATTTTATATACATTTTATTGGTTAAATATGAAATAAGACATATTTTTGTATAATTAGGTGCATGATCGTTTACATTATTATTGATGTATTTATGCATTTTGAGAATTTGAATATAGTTTTTATCATTTATAATTATGATTTAATGCCCGAGGAAGGATATACATTTGTTTGTGCAGATTTCAAATAATTAAAAATAGGTATACAAAAAAAGAAAGAATGAAACATGGTGCATAAGGCCCATTCAAAAGTAGCCAAGACCAAGCAAATATCCAATATTCAACCACGTCCCAATGCAAAACAAGGCCCAATTAGTAAAGCCCAAAACTCGGTCCAGCAAAAATAGCAATCAATTGCGAATGAAAAAACACATGAAACAATGGCAGAATTGTAATTTTTAAAGGAGAGAAGGGGCTCAACTGGAAGGGAATTTGGGGGCATGATTTGTGCACATGAGAAGAATAGCAAAGTAGGCAATTAAGTTGTTAAAGTAAAGGGCTCGACTGGAAAAAAAATGAACATGGAATACTAGCGCAAATTTGGAATGACAAATGTGTAAATAAATTGAATCTACTATGAGTACAACTGGAACATTTAAG
This sequence comes from Tinospora cordifolia, assembly GCA_030144865.1. Classification (NCBI taxonomy): domain Eukaryota; kingdom Viridiplantae; phylum Streptophyta; class Magnoliopsida; order Ranunculales; family Menispermaceae; genus Tinospora; species Tinospora cordifolia. The sequence continues at coordinate 846 of JAJIYU010008028.1, read as the reverse complement.
CGTAGGAACAAGAAACCGAAATTGCAAGAACCATAAAGAAAATTCGTGATTTTTTGAAGCCGTGCGACCTCAATCTAGGACTACGATTGTGCGATTAGGAGTGTTAATTTATGCTCCAAGTTAGAGTTTAATTAGGGTTTTGATGAGTCTTTAGTGAGACATTATAAATAGACATTGTATTAGGTATTTCAATTCATTATTCAAAGTTAATTATTCAGTTGCTACTTCAAAAATAGTGTTGATGGCCAAAGAACATAAGAGAGACCAGAACAAGGGAGAAAACGAAGAACAAGATTACATCTGTATAATATGTTTTTCTATTTGTTTAATTCTTTGTGTTGTGAACTAGTTGATAAATCTGGCTAAGTTCTTTTAATTTTTAGGATATAATTTAGATTGTAAGATTCTTTGATCTTTGTTTGATTAATCTATTTCGAGGTACTATTTTATATTTGTGCTCTTAATGCTTTTCATGATTGACCACATATAAAGTAATTTTAGATTGTCGAACTTACTCGGGAAAGAGGTATAGCAGTTGGATAATAAGAATATAGACCTATCAGAATCAATTGACTGAAAGGTTGTTGATTCTATAAGAGGTTGCACATGATTTCTATGTTTATTGCATTGATTTGTTAACTGTATGCCTCGAGAGGGGGTATTAGGGAAGAAATTGATAGGATCAAGGCGCTTCGAAAGAGGGTTTTCATTACTAGTGTTGTAACACCCCAACCCCCGCATCTTTCCATCAGAGTGAATACATTGCCACCGTTCTTAGTGGACTTAACAAACGGCTGGTCGGGCCGGTGCTACATTACAAGCGACACACACTTGTTCTTTTCTTTT
>JAJIYU010008027.1:0-18483 GCA_030144865.1 Tinospora cordifolia | reverse complement strand
CGTTCGATGAATGCGCCTAGCCCTTGACCCGCTTGAGTGGCCGGTACGCCTGACTCATGACCCGCTCGAGCAGTGACCATAGGGTTGTATTGATGATTTAAACCCTAGTCTAGATATAGTTTTGAACTGCATGTATTTAAATTACTTTCTTTAACTGTTGCACTATTTATAACTATTTTACTACATACCATGATTTCAATTACTATTCATGCATACATGCACGATTTTTGGAGTGCTAGTTAGATGATATACTGATTTTTCTACTCATTGAGCCATATTGAATATTAGGCTCACTACTCTACTAACATTTTAGGTTCCTCAGCGGCTGATAGAGGGAAAGGTGTGGTGATAGCCTAGTCCCCGTGTGGTCCTGTATTCCCTTTTGTTTGTATCGATAGGTCAGTCATTTTTTTTTGTAAGTTTGAACTTCTAAATGTCGGAATATGTACATTTGTACTTTTGGAACATGACAACATGTAATATATCATTTACTTTCGCACTTTAATTAAATGGATGTTTAAATTACTCTGATGTGGCATGGAGGTCGTGGTTGGAAAGGCTTAATGGCGGTGGGAGGACTCGACTTGATGAGTCAGTTCGTTGAGCCGCTGTGCCGGTCAGGTCGCCTTTCGGCCAAGGAAAGGGGTCCCGACAGGCTTGCAGGTTCATACTTCTAGGGTGTGTTCATGTACAGTTTTTGTTTTGTATTATGGGCAGTGGACTAAAGGTAGAATCCCCACAAATATACATACGTCAATCCGTAATTGAGCATAAAGGTATAGAACTTTGGTCCCAAAGCCACATCTATACATTCAACAACAACTTCATGTTGGCAAGGACTTAGCAATTATTTATGCTCTATAAAAAAACAAAAACATTTTGTAATATCGATAGATCAGCAACTTCCTCCATTTTCATCTTTTTTTTTTCTTGCAGATTCATATGTTGAAATCAGAGATACATGTTATCTCAATTTTTAATAACCAATGGTTTTTATCATTAAAAAAATCACTAGCCAACTAGTAAAAAATTTTAACTTATCAAGGTTTGCATACTGTAACATTCTTCAAATTATACACAAAATATTATAACACATCTATATTATAAGGTTTACACGTAGATCACACCTAAGCAAACAAGTGCCTAGACCATAACAACATGATGAAACAACTTTAGAGTAAACCAAAATCCTATAATTATAATTTAAGCAAACAATTTCTTATCCCAAAAAAATTAAATTTTAAATAAAAATCAATATCATCTAATATTTCCTAATGAATACAAGTCTCCCTAATTATACTAGTCATATATTTTTCATACTTTGCACTTAGTTTTGTGGCTCAAGTTATGGATTGTCAAAATAGAGGAAAAATATGAAAAAGTAGAATTTACATTACATTGGTCTCAAAAGCATACCTGCAAATCTTTAACTTGGTTCTGTAAAAAAAAAATTCTTGTGAAGCACCAAAGAGAATTAGGCAAGAATTAGCTGTAATCAATAACAAGGAATCAACTGTTAGTCAAGTGTATACGTTGTAATGGAAATTAGTAAGGCCCTATACACAAATGGACTCTGCTCTCATTCTCTAGTGAGTACATTCACATGCAAGCATCTATACCATATATTACTAGACTACCATAAAGTGATTGTTCACTTTTGAGTTTCTTTCCTCATATTATTAATCATTTTTATTGAAGTAACATATCCCATGTTCCATTGACTTATCCTTTACCTGATCCTAAACTAATCAGCCAGCAGATATCCTTTAGCCTACTCCAGCTGCTCAGACACTATATTCAGGTTGAAGGAGGAAGACAGGGGTAAAGTAAACAGCTGCATAAGTTCACAATCTCTTAACTTAAATGAAGCAGTAGCTGATTATGAGGTGTATGGATAAAAAATTGCCAAAATAAATGAGGTCCTAGAATGCGTAAAGCTGCATAAGCTCACAATATCTTGACTTGCATCTCATATCTGCTTAGAGTCATTAATTTTTCAAGAACTGATGGCCTGATCTGAACAAACAAGAAGTAAATGGTCTGGCATGAACAATTTAAGACCAATTACATATACGACTTCAGAACTAACCTGTAGCCTCCTTTTCAGTATGTTAAAGAGCTGATAAACTGTAATACAAGAACATGGAATCACAAGTTAAGAGGAGGAACTGTTTCATTCGCCCAATTAGTTCAAAGCAATACTACATTTAAGAGGAGAATGAAACGGGTCATGGCACGGTAACCAAATCCTAATTGTGCATTGGCATAAGAACCAATCGACAGATTAAGAATTAAGATCATCAAACATGCACCTTCAAAACCTACCTCACCTCTGGATGCACCTTCAAAATGACTGCCCCAAAGAATGAAAATAGACGCCTTCGTTTCGATTTGTAGCAATCTCACCTTTAGGATGCACCGATTAACATAACGACCGACTGACGAAGAAAAAAGAAGAGTTGGCGAGTCCAGAAAAACCAAAGCGTCTGCAACTGCGACTGTGCCGACGCTGTTATGGAGAAAGAAGAACGAAGAAGGAGAATCGTGCGAGCGTCATCTGGGCAAAACAGGGGAAAGAAGAAGAACGAAAAAGAAGAAGGATGTTCGCGCGAAGATGACCAAGTCCACCGTCTGCGCGTCTGTGCTGATAAGGAGAAAGAAGAAGAACAAAGAAGGACTGTGTGCGCCTATAAGGGGAAAGAAGGATAACGAAGAAGATGGAGAATCAAACCCACGTGCACTATTAGGAAAGTGAATGTGCTTCACAAGGAAGAAGGAGAGTCGCACAAACAGAGGAAGAAACCACATTTCGTGCTCCAAAACGTGGGTTTTGATAACAATTTCATAAAGCTATAATATATATTTTTTATAATCACTTTTTAAAATGCTATGATTAATCTAAAAAATGTTATTAAAAAATAGGAAACTATGAATGCTATGTTTAAATCTTTTTATAGCATTTTGTGTATATCAATAATAGCATTGCAAAAAAAATGCTATTATTTAATGCTAAAAAAAGTTATTTTTCTCATAGTGTTTCTTACATGATTTAATAAATTTCTATTTAAATAAAAAAATTCTAATATTTATTATTTACATCTAGCTTCTAAATAAAATTAAATTTCTAATATTCCAAACTTCGAATTCCTAAATTTGGATATTTATATTCTAAGCATCTATCACCGTCCACAAGTATCGAAATTAATATTTTTACTAAAATATTCAATAAAGATTTAAATTTTTAATTTCATTTTATTTTCGCATCTAAAATTAACTAAAAATAAATTTAATACTAAAAATTAAAAATCCAAAATATACCTCTCTTCATCTTCTTGGCACGAGCGACGTCAATGATGAACCCTCTTTGTTGCACGTTGCTCTTCACGCAGATTGCAATTGCTACCATTTTCTTTTTCGCCCAAGTCACGACCAGCCGCCAAGAACAATCAACACATACAAATTTGGAAAAATTTCTGCATTTTTCCTCTTTCCATCTATTTTACCACACCCAAAATCATATTTTGGCAGCCATTTCATCTCCATCTTCTTCATTCCAACAACTCAAATAAAAAAATCACAACATCAAACCACACACCTGAAAATTAAACATCCAAAGTTTGCTTCCTCTGTTTTGTCAAATGCACAAACCAAATCGGATTTTGTTTCTTCTTTTATTACAACGAATCACATGAACCAGAAAATCCAAAAAAATCTGATTTTGCTTCCTCTTCTATTAATGGTTCACGCCCAGCAAACAACAACAATTAGAATTTTATTTTTTGGTTTTATTCTTCGTTCCTCTATTTTCTGCACACCTCACGACCAGCTGCAACCAAACTCAAAAGCCCAAATCACTTTCTTTGTTGTTCGCCCAAATCATGTTCTTCTTCGTGCAAAAACAACAACAAAGCTGCTTCGTCTTGGCTTCATCCTCCTTTTCCTTCACGAACCAACCCAAAACCAGATTTTTCATCATCTTTTTCACCTTCGTTTGACAGCAACAAAAATTTTTTCTTTCCTTCGACAACTAGCAAACTCGTCCTTCATTTCAGTTTGCCACAGTAGCAATTCCCCTTCTTCGTTTTCACGGACCAGCAACAGTAACAACAGCAATAGGGTGCTTCTTTCATTCGCCTTCCCTTGTTCTTCACACCCAAATCATGCACATACAGCAAGGACTTCTCTTAGATCTCCTTCTTTCTCCTTCATTCGTCCTCTCTACGCTTGAATGATAGCCAAATATGCTACACCTTCCTTCGTTTTTCATCTTTTTCATTGTGCCCTAGAACACACAAGATCAGCTAGTTCTTCTTCTTCGTCTTCAATGCCTCAAATCGCAAGGCTTCTCAATCTAGATTTTCTTTCGTCTTTCTTCAGGGACCAGCATCGCCGATCTCCCAAATCTAGAGCTTTTCCTCCAAATCTAGTTCATGCTTACATTTTCTAGGGCCTTCTTGCATTTTTTGGTTCGTTCTTGATTGATTTTTCTGTTGTTGTTCGTCCAACCATCAACGCCCAAACCAAACCCAAAAAGTTTTGGATTTTTTTTGTTAATTTTGGCTCTAAAATGTGACGACCCCAACCTGGGCCCATAGAACCTCCCGCATGACACTCTGTGCTAGGTGGTCACTCAAAGGTACTGTTCCCCCTTGGGATTTTATTTCGCCTCTGTGGAGTTTTGAACCCATGACCTAGGAGATAAGTACATTGTTCTTGCAACATCCACTACCATTGAGCTACTACCTAAGCCCACAGAACCCCCCTCAGGGCACTCTATGCCAGGTGGTCACTCAAAGGTACCGTTCCCCTCCTGTGATTTTATTTCGCCTTCGTGGAGTTTGAAGCCATGACCTAGGGAATAAGTACATTGTTCTTACAATATCCACTACCATTGAGCCAATAGTCTTGTCAGACCCCCTTCTCTAAGTCAAGGGTAGCTCGACTGACACAGTGGCCCGACGAACCCTCTCACCAAGACGAGTTCGTTCGACCACTGTTAAGCCCTTTCCAAATCTCATACAATCAGACGTTATCAGAATAATTAGAACATTTAGAAGCAAAAGTAAGCAACGTATAAAGTGGTAGCATTTCATTAAACATTTGTCTTGTCCAAAATACATAGTGACCCTTTACATATGTACAAAATGACCAACCTCTAATCAAAAGATCAAAAGAATAGAGACAAAATTGTGAGGGAGTTAGGCGATCACTACGCCTTTCCCTTTGTTAGCTGCTATAGAATCTGAAATGATGATAGAGTGGTGAGCCTATAATCAACGTGGCTCAGTGAGTAGGAAGTTCAGCATATCATCCATAACCAATATTCCAAACACAAGGCATGTATGCATGATTAGTAAAGATAATATGGCATTCGAAAGCATGACATAGTATAAAAACAATTATAAACAGTGCAACAGTTTCAAAAAAACATACTAAATCAATGCCAGTTAAAAACATATCCAGGCTAGGTTAACTCAACAAAACCCAACCTATGGTCATCGCTCGAGCGGATCGTAAGTCAAGTGTACTGGCCACTTGAGCGGGTCGTAAGCTAGGAATACTCCTCGAGTACCCTAACCCCACGCTCGGTCCTCAGGTGCCGTCACTCGAGGGGGTCGGAAGCTAGGTGTGTTAATCATAGACCCTAGCCCCGCGCTCGAACCTCGAGCCTCTGATCTCATTACCCGTGTACATCTACATCTCAAAATCAATCAGATGTATCCAAACCTTGTGAAACCATATGAACAATGTCATTCCAAACAAGTTTTATGCAAGGAATAAAAGTCATAAAAACAACCTGAATCAAACTACTCACCTCGGGTCCTATGCACCGATGTCCCGTCGACAATCGGCCCAGTCCTGCAGTACTCTCTCGAATCTGCATCAGTCAAACTCAATCTCAGTTCTATCTATACAGTGGTCTAATCTCTAATCTCACTGTCCCTACTTAGTTTTGATCGATTAGAACCATTTTGGTTAATTTGTCAAACTCGGTCAACTCTGGTCAATGTGGTCATCCTAGTCACTGTTGGTCAATTTGTACCCAAATCGGGTCAAAATGGGCCAATTGGGTCAAAATTGGTTCACAATCCCAAGTCCCAACACTTAGTTACATTTTTAGCTTAAGGCCCTAACTGCGCAACATTTGTTTCTATTTTTCTGCGGGCAATCCGTACATCGGATTTGCATCAAATTTTTCAGATCTGTTCCAGACTCCTCAAGTCTTCCCCAAAATTTTAAATTATGAATTTAGGACTTCATTTGATAGTGCCTTTGACTTAGATATCGGGAATTGTGTGTTCTCAAATCCTAAGTGATAGTCAGTGACTGTTTGCCTAATTTGACCCATTTATCCATAACAAAATTCTCTTAACTTTGGTACGCATAATCTAGACATTCTTAGGAACATTTACACCAAATTTCAAATCAATCCAATGAGGTTTGGCCATTTAAGTTAATCTTAGAATTTTCAGTTGGATTACAGGAACTTCTAGGTTTACACTTCCTAGCAGTAAATTTTTCAAATTTTCTGTGATCAGTCCAACCGTTGGATTTGGGTAAAAATTTTCAGATTTGATCTATTCTGTTTAAGAATTCACCAAAATTTTATTTCATGATTTTCGAACATCATTTACTAGGGTTTCTAGGTGTAATAACAGAGACTGTAAGAATCTCGTATACCCTATGACAGGCAGTCACTTAGTGAACTAACTAACCTACTTCCCGATTTCAGAGTGCCATGAAATTTGGTACATATACTACTAACATATCCAGGGACTTCTCCACCAAATTTCAGCTCAAATTTCCTTTATATGGTCAGTCAACTAATCCCCCACGTTTCAGTTTAGGCAATAGATTATTCTATGATCAAATCCCCTATGATTTTTTGAGTACCATCAACTCTAATTTCCAACACTAATCTGAAGCCATTCCTTGCTGTTTTTACAAGAGTTTAGACCCTAGAATCCTGATTAATTAGGTCTCACTCAAAACAGTAAGCAACCCTAATCATATTTGCTTTCAAACATTACTCCAAAACATGGTGTGTATAAGAATGTTTCTGGAAATTTTTCTGAGTCCATAATACCTAGCTAACAAGGCATGTTTCCAAGCACACAAAATCTAAATCACAGAGGCTTTTACCTTTTGTAGTCTCAAGTATGGGGTTCAAAATGCCTCTGGTCTTGGTCCAATCGGACACTTCTAAGTACTCCAAATATTGCCTTCAATTTGGTCTCAGAGTTAGTTTTCCTTCAGAAATTGTTAAAACAATTTGTCAGATAGCTACTTTATGGCCTTATAAAACAGGTTTGAGGCTTGAGTATTCGATTCCCACCACTTGGACACGAAAGTACACAAAATAAGAAAAAAGAATAGGGGCTTTACCTCCAGAATGGACTTGAAACGGCTTGGGAACCCTAGCTCGAAAGATTGATTCAACACAGGTTTTTTCTAGTTTTCTGGGTTTGAAACTTATGAACAGCCCATTTTCTCGGTGGTTTCTGCTTCAGATGGCTCCAGGATTGGACAAACTACTTGTGAGACTTTGTAGAGGGTAGTATAAGCTTCAAAACAAGCTATAACTCAGAGGATTTGGTTAAGAAACGGATGAGAATCAAGCTCATGAAGGTGGCTACAAAAATCTAGAAGTTCTGGAAATTTAGCTCAAGTGTGATTCTTTTGTTGCATGGAGGTGTGTTTGCATGGCAAATTGGGGTGACATGTGGCCATCTAGGTGGCTCTCAAGCTCCCATGTTGGATGCCCAGTTGACAACATTCATTGGTTACATTTGAGGCTATGAGTTGATGGTTCAAACCATGGGTTCAAACCATGATCTCCCATGGTTTTGCAACTAGGAAGTGCACCAAAAATCCAGAAATTTTGGTCAAAAATCAGCTCTATCGCACAAAAAGACAAGGAAAATAGGGGCTGGCCCCTTTGGGGCGCGTGGCCTGACCAACCCTGTCGAGCCGGCCCACGCGCCAGGCCCGGGCGCTAGGCTCCCGGGCCCTGGTTCCGCGGCACAAGCTCGCATTGGCTCCCACCCTGTGTGAGTCGGGCTTTGGCCCGCCGGGTGCCTAGGCCGCCCAGGCCTAGTGCCTGGGTCCCAGGCCCCTAATGCCCTCTTTTTTTATATTTATTTATTTATTTTCTTTTCTCTTTTGCTAATCACACACACACATATATACAAAAATTTGCATTTTTTCTAAAATCATTAAAAATTATTATTTCACCCTCTCTCATCAAAATCTCCAATTATACATCATTTGCTCATTTATTCCATTATTTCCTCCTAAAAATTGAATAATTCATCAAAAATTTTATTTTTCTCCTAAAAATTTCATTAATTACACCAAAAATTCTATAATTATTCCAAAAATTCAACAATTAATCTCGAAAATTATTTTTCTCAAGAAATAATTCAATTTTTTCTAATAAATAATTCAAAATTGAGAAAATTAAGGATAATTCATGTATTTCATTTAAAATTTTTGAAAATATATATATCGAACCCAAAAATTTTTTACATCAAAACATGGGTTGTCACATAAAACTTGAAAAACAAATTCTCTATTTTTTGTTTCATCAACCCTTGTTTGATTCTTATTTTCCAAACCCCTATTTGATTTATTTATTTTATAGTTTTTATTTTTATTTTGTCTGCACTATGGGTTATGCCCACATTTAAAACAAATATAATTCATAACTCATTTTTTTTTTCAGTCCTCTTATGTCTCAAGCATCGTGTTATTATTATTATTTTTTGTAAAACTATTATTTATTTTCTTTTTATTTATTTATTTTTTGTTATTTTATTTTAAATTCTTATTTTTTTACAAATAATATTTTACTTTATATTCACTCGCGACATAGAGCGCTCGTAAAATTTTGGGGTGTTACACATGTAGTGTTATTAGATGTTAGAGAATGTGCTGGAGAATGTGATTAAATATTATTATCTCCCCCCACAAGCTCATGGGTGTAGACAAGATCGTGAGCTTGGTTCTTAGTAAAGTGAACTGAGCATGTGGTAGTGGCTTGGTGAGTGTGTTAGCAATCTAATTATGAAAGGCAATGTGAAAAATGAGAATGTGACCCTTAACAATGTGTTCACAAACAAAATGATAGTCAATCTCAATATATTTGGTGTGAGTGTGAAACATCATATTAGAAGCAAAATGGGGTGCACTAATGTTGTTACAGTACAAAACTGCTAGTGAGGAGGAGGTTATGTGTGATTCTTTAAGAAGTGAGGTAAGCTAAGAGAGCTCGACTAGCATTAGCAAGGCTACGATATTCTGATTGGGCATAGGATCGAGAGACAACTTTTTGCTTAGAAGAGAACCACAAGAAATTAGATTGGGGCCTAGGTAGGTGCAATAGCCATTGGTGCTTCGATGATCATCGAGATATCTAGCCCAATTAGCATTTGTGTAGTAGGATAAGAAGAAGTTCGAAGGTGTTCTGAGAGAGTCCAAATGATAGTGTGGCTTTGAGATAATGGAGGATCCATTTTACGGCTTGCCAATACGATGTTGTAGGTGCGTGCATGAATTGAAACATTCAGTTAACTACAAAGCTAATGTTTGGTCGTGTTATGGTGCAGTTTGTAGGGCCCCAACAATGCTCTAATAAGTGGTGGGTCGGACAAAAGTGTGCCATCATATAGTGACAGAGCTGGAGAAATAACCATAGGTGTGGTAAGTGGTTTGCAGTGGGTTATATCAACTCTACAAAGTAATTCTTTGATGCACTTGTTTTGGTTAAGATGCACATATATCTTTGAGTGCAAAACGATGATCAAGATCACACAAAAAGGATGCAATAGCAGCAGAGGATTCGGTGATGATTATGTTGTCCACATAAATAAGCAGAATCAACATAAGTGAGTTAGAATGATAGTAAACACTGAGGGATCTACTCAGGATGCAATGAAACTGTACTGAAGCAAGTGGTTGCTAAGTTTCATAAACTGTAACACCCCAGTTCGTGGTCCTTTCAATTCTATCACATCTATGTCACGTGCAGAGAAGCACATCTCTTCTATATTAAATTTTATACACGTGTTAACTTCCAAGAACCAGGACGTTATTTTTCTTCACATTCAAGTCATATTAAACACATTCTGGACACACCAGATCTCGTCTAAATCAATCATCAATCTTTTGGACTTACCAAACATTAACCCATGGAAAAATATAGAGATAATCATCTAAATAAGTCATTAACTTCAACATTTAAAGTTTAATAAAACGTTGAACAAAGTCTCCAACTAAAATCTCTAAAACATAAACTATGTAGCCAAAATCCAAACTATAAAGAGAGTCAACACTGAAAATTTATTAGGAAGACTATATTGCCTAATCTAAACCAAGTAACCATCTGTCAGTTTATTCCAACTACCCAAATGAAAATATCATAAACAATCTCTATAGAGAGGTTAGTAAACCAACTAGTACAATGTCCTGGTGATGTTGGTCAGCAAGCACCGTTTCAAAAGTCGCCTGAAATGGAAAGGTAGCGTGAGTTCGAGAGCCCAGTGAATCATATATAATACATCAATAATATTATTTAAATCAAACATAAAACATGCAACCACTTATTAAACATTAGGTGTTTCAAATAGTAGGTTATTAACAATCGTTAATTAGACTGAATGGCCTAATCCTAGTGTTCTCTCATCATCATCATATTTAAACGAACAGAGGGAAAGTGCAAGATATGCCAAATTCCAATGGCACAGGGAAACACACCCATTACCCAACCTAGGAATGAGAGACACATTCATTGCTTCGTTTTTAAGAACTAAGGTCACACCCATCATTTTATCATCAAAAACCAGGGACAAACCCATCATTCCTTATCATGAGAACACCCACAGTGATCCCTCATGGACCACTACGACAGTATGTGGTTCAATTCTCAATTTATCTTTGCTTGAACACCAACAAACATCTCATTACAAGCGTAGTTATCATTTCATCATGTATAACACATCATTAAACAATATCTTTATCATGCTGATCATTTCATAAAAATATAAATAAGGAAATAATCATCTCATGTTATAAAAGCTTGTAAACGCTGAGCATGAACATGTAGCTCATGTTATTCTAGCACTCATGCATCCATGTTATTAAAAAATCCTTCAAACAACATCCTAACATGCTTCTAGGCATTTCATCAATGTAAACAGAACACATGTTCAACATTAAAATTCAAACAATATTGAGGATCAAGGTCATCAGTTCCACTTTCCTAAAAAGTTTAGTTGGGCTCTTGCTTGTAGTTGCGTTAGCTTTGGATCTTCAACCTTTAAGATTTAACACAAATATTATTCGAGTTTTAAGCATTATTAATGTGTTCAAATCATAATGTAATGATTTCTTAGTCATGGTGTATATGTGAGGGCAAAGATAAGAAGCTGACACATTACCGCGGTAGCCATGCTACTGTGAAAAAGGAATATGGTCTCGACGTGTTACCACAGTAGGTTATTGTAGTAAACAATGCACCTTAATCACACTAATGCAATAGTCTGCATTTTAGTAGAATGAAAGTGCACTACCGCGATAGGCTATCACAGTAGTAACATGCTTTTTTAGAAAATCGCACTCTGTTCATGCGTTCTTCATTTCCTCTCGTGCATGAGACTTCAATACACTAACTGTAGACTCAAAACATGTATTTCCATGGATAGAAGAATTTTATACCTCATTTTTATTTTGTTCCTTCTTGGTTCACCTCCAAAGAATGTTTAGGATGGTTTCTAGTAATTTGTTTCATCAAGAAAATGTGTCTACTCTCAAAAACATTGATGGGAAAGGTGTGTATTTTGTGAGAATGGACCCTTACCTTGTGACTAGTGTTCTGAGATGTGTCACAGTCCAAACTCCCCATGAACTATGCATTACTTCCTCTAGCGATGCTTGTGAAGTCATCAAGAGATGGTAGGAAGGGTTAGAAGTAACTTAGGATGTGCATGGGAGGAGGTTAGGGTCAACAGTGGCGGCTGGTATTGGTTCTAGGAAAATGGAGTGCGACTACAGGGTTGAATAATGCAAAGTAGGGTTGTTTTGCATGACAAATTGCATATATATTCTCAGTGTTACGTACCATGATAATGCAATCTATTACCACGGTAATAGCAATGGCTTCAATTTTCTAGGTTTTTTCACGTATTACCATGGTAATGCATATCATTACTGTGGTAATCAATGCCTTTGTGTTATTTTTAACTTGCATTTCATGATTTTGAAGCATTTATAATTTTTTAAATTATTTAATCAAATTCATTTTATAATTATAAATCCCAAAATTCTATAATTTATTCATCGACTTTTGGGGTATTACATAAACCAAGCATACGAATATTGTTTAACGCCATAAATTTCTTTGTGAAGACGACACACTAATGATGGATCTAATTTTGTTTCAAAACCTAGTGGTTGAGACATGTACACCTTTTCAAGCAAGTCATGACTCAAAAATGCATTATTGACATCAAGTGGGCAAATAGGCCACCCAATGGAATAAAGTAATGGTGAGGACAACACGTATAGTAGGTGGTTTCACCACGGAGCTAAAAGTTTCAAAATGATCAAGACCATAGGTCTGTGTGAAACGTCTTGCAGTGAGATAGACTTTATGAAACTGAAAGGAGCCATCAACATTATATTTTAGGCGAAAAGCCCATTTGCAACCAGCTAGAGACTTTCGAGATGGGAAAGTGGTGAGAGACCAAGTATTATTTGAGGCAAGAGCAGCCAATTCAGTTTGCATGGATGATGTCCAATCGGGTGATTTTAAAGCATGCTTAATATACCATGGAATGAGGAGATCTACGATTGATGCGTCAACAAAGAAAGCTTTGGGTTTATGAATTCTTGATTTGGCTCTTGTAATCATCGAACGCATGTTAGTGGTGGTTATAATATCCTTCAAGCCTAGGTTATCAGCAAAATAAGGATAATGATGCACAAATGGGGGAAGGATCAATTGCTAGTAGGGAGGGAAGAATTTGGTTGTCAGGGGCCAGAGGTGTTTGTTACAACTGGTTGAGATGTTGTTGTTGCTAGTGGTTGTTGGGAAAAAGGAGAGGAAGATGAAATAGAAGGAAGTGTTGCTGGTGGAGAAATAAAGGGACAGCAGGTTAGGTAAACAAGCTAGTTGGAATGTATTAATAAATAGAAATTTGGATTCATCAAAGACAACATGCTAGGAAATATACAAGTGCGTAGTTAGATTGTCAAAGCACAAGTACCCTTAGTGAGAAGAACTATAACCAATGAAAGCATAGAGAACAAATTGATTTTCAACTTTAAGGTCAAATGTGAGGATAACAACTACTAGTGAACACTCTTAAATGATCATAGCTTGGTGACTTTCCATGTAAAACTACATAAGGAGAAGCAAACTGAAGCATTGACATTGAAAGTCAATTAATAAGATAAAACACTGGTTAGAAATACGTATGGCCAAAATGATATTGCTATTGAACCGTGGGCCATAAGTGCGAGCCCCATTTCAATAATGTGATGATTTTTTGTAATAGCCCAATTTTTTGTAACGTGAGCATGTCGCAATGGAAAATATATATATATATATTTGTTGGAAAAATATATTTTACTGATATATGTACATATGTATTTTGAATATCATAACGTTAATAGAATGAACAAAAAAAATCTGTTTGAAAAAAAACTTTATTATCTAAGTAAGCTCATATATATAAGGCAATTGCTCCAGGCTTTGGACACTCAAACAAAGCATACACACAACAAAGGAAGCTCATTGTTCTTCTTATTTTCTTCATTCAAGTCTTATAGCAATAACAAAAAAAAGGAAAAAAATCCAGATTTTGGATCTGCAACACATTCTAGATCTCATGTAGCAGATCTATTGCACAAAGAAGAAACCCAACCATCACATTCTAGATCTCATTCCAAATCCAACCACCATTAGAGCGTTGCTGCTGCATTGCATAAAGAACAGAAGAGTTACAGTTGTGTGGCGTTGCACAAAGAGGAAGAACGAAGGAGAAGCATAACCAGCTGCCACTCCATTTTCCAAACATCACCGGATCTACCATTGGCACCACCGAACCACCACTGTCACGAGCTCAAACCACTAATCTCGCTCAGATCTACAAACCCAGCCATCAATATATCCTCAAAGCCGCCGGATCTACCCTTTCCACCATCAAAAACCACCGCTGAAAGCTCAATCACGCCGAATCTGGGTTGTTAATCGTAGATCCGAGTTGCAGCTCGCTAGATTTGCAAAACCAGCCACCAAGACATCCCAAAACGCACCGAATCTAGCTTGTGCCTCAACCAACAGCCACCGTTACACCTCAACATCGTTGGATTCGCTTGCTATCCATCGTGGTGCGCTACTATCCACCATTTCTACTGCTATCATCTGTCTGTGTGTGAAGAAGAAAGGAAGACGAGTTGTTGTCCGCCATTACTGCATCTCGCTATCAGCTCACCTCTGTTTTCGTTGCTATTGTTGCATCCAACTAGCCACTGCATCTTGCCCATGAAGAAGAAGCTTGCTGCTGTCCACCATCTTGGAAACTGCGTGCTGTTCATGCTGAAGAAAACGAGTTGTGTGTGTTGCTGGAAAGTCCAGCTAGTTGCTGCGTTGTGGCTGTTGTGTTGCAGCTGCGGGGTGCATTCATACGCTACGAAGAAGACGAGCTACTAAGCTGCTAATGCGTGCTTCGCGAAGAAATTTTAGATCTGAAAGTTGTGCAATTCGCGTGCAAGGAAAAGTGTAACAGTGGTATAGTTTTGATTTCAACGTTTTTACATTTTTATGTTCATAGTTTTGATTTCAATGTTCTTACAATTTTGATTTCTAAATTTTCTTTGATGGCTGAAAATTTATTTATCATTTATTATTTCTGTGATTTTGATGTGCGAAATGAAGTCTAGGAAATCAATACCTTCTGTAGAAAAAAAATATATGAAGTTTGAAGCCTAATCAATATTTTAGTAGAAATATTATTTTGATGCACATAGATTTTGAATAGATGGTTGGGATATGATGTTGTAGATACAATCCTAATTTGATTAGGAATGATTTTACATGGTAGAAGAGGTATAATATATATGTTTCTAGATTTCTAAATTTATGACAGCTGAAAATTGACTATTTCGTTATTTTAGATGCGCAAAATGAGATTTAGAAATTTGGAACTTTATTTATATACTTGTTAAAACTATTACTTATGCTTGTGGATTTTTGGATGGATGTTGGATGTTGGATATGGAAGTTAAAGGGATTCGAAGGTTGAGAGATATCTTGTAAAGATCTATTATATGAATTATTTTGAAAATTTATGGAAGTCTAATATTTTTGAGAGAAATATAGTCCTTTCAATCCAAAATCCCCGAGTTGATATTAGTGGAAATAAATTTTTTTCTAGAAAATGAGCACGAAGGATTGGATTTGAAGACTTAGAAATAATTTCAGATGACAACTGATATTTCTAGAGATTAGCTTAGCTCTTAGATTTGGAAGTCGTATTTTGTTCATAATAGAGTTACTTTTAATACGAATTGATGATTTTGATATAAAAAGAAATATGATTAGAGTCTTGAGGTAAATACAAGAAATTAGAATTGTCCTATGAAAGTAGAAAATATTTATTTGAGAGCTAAAGGAAATTTTAAGGGAATTTTAAATACTGAAATTAATCCATCTAAATTGAAGTGGAAATAAAAATTTTTGGGTGAATAGGAGAAACTTGACAATAAATTAATGAATTATTTTGATTTTTAATTTCAGATCAAGAATAGTGGAGACGATGCAGAGCACGAGCGATTCCAGAAAAATTAATGTGGGTGTGATTACTACACTCTCTATTATTATTTGGATTTTAAAACATGATGATTGCTTATTTCAATTACACATTTAGAAGCATGCTAGAATTTATTATTGAGTGACTATTGATTGGAATGATTGTCATAATATCATAACAGCCGGTTATGTGCTTTCTAGAGATATAGATTGCTTGAATGATTTATATGATTTTAATTGCATAGGTTAGTGCATGTTATGCTGGTGTGGATTGAACAACCTTGTTTGTGAAATTAAAGAAGATTAAATTAAGGCACAAAGAACCATGTACCGGTGCATTGACCGGCCTTAGGGTGTAATCATGGGTGTCCTCAACTAGACTGACAGCGGGCTGGGTGTCACTTCGGACCTCAGGCCCCTGCCAGGGTCCCGAAAGGTAACTGGCCCTCGAGCTGTACCTTCGAATTCGCTCCTAGACCATGAGGGGGAGACCAAGGCCACAAACCTTTTGGTCTTAACTACGACGAAAACAATAAATTGTTTGAAACGCCCTAATGTAATGAAAGTGTTTGCATGTTTGGTATTTTGGTTTGAATAATTCTAGTGATCTATGGTATGATCTACTGAGCTCTTGAGCTCACCCCACTTTTCTATTTCAGGTGACAATTGACTCAGTGCTAGACATCCTTGGGCAACTCTGACTTTTGATGTACCCTCACTAAAGAGGTTGTTATCACCTTCGACGCATTTCATTTTTTTTTGTATTAAATCCAAATTGGGCATGTGCCCCTTTTTGTGGTCTAAGCATTTTACACGTGATTAAATGTTTTGGATTTATTTTAGAGATTCTTAATTTGTTTAAATTTGAACTTGATGTTTCTCTTTTCATTTGAACTGTTACTGATCCATCTTATTTACTTGGAAGTTTATTTCAAAAACAAATTTGTTTGTCTATTTAAATTGGTTTTATTATTACTTGAAAGATGGAAAGAGAGAATGAGAGATTGAATTTGGTGGCATTCGGGCTCTCAGTGGACGATGCAACGACGACTTCCCAATCGAGTAGGCGCGCCTTTTTCGTGCACGTCCCGAGGGAACCCGCGGGACGAACCGGGGGCCAAGGTGTCACAAAGCTGGTGTGAGAGCAAGTTAGTAGAATTACTGGGTTGAAATTTGCACAGAATGAATATGATTTTATCAGGATGTAACTTTTCACATAAATGAAAATTTCACTAGATTTGATTTTTATTGAAAAGAATTTCTACTAGATTTGACTTTCAAAAAGTGAATAAAATGAATAGAATCCATCTACTAGATGGATAGAAGTCTAGCAAAGATTTTGGTGATGTCAACATGCTCGAGTTACTAATTGCAGTAGGACGAATGTACTGTAGTGGCCCGGTAGGTTGAGCTCTACTTCGATAATGGCCTTACAGATTGATCTCTATTCAGGAAAGGTCCAAAACTCAGGAGTGATGGCATC
Source organism: Tinospora cordifolia (assembly GCA_030144865.1). Lineage (NCBI taxonomy): Eukaryota > Viridiplantae > Streptophyta > Magnoliopsida > Ranunculales > Menispermaceae > Tinospora > Tinospora cordifolia. The sequence goes on along the minus strand of JAJIYU010008027.1, from coordinate 1,189 downwards.
ACATAAAAGTAAGATAGAGTTTGAACTTGGTGATTCAATAAACGAATCAGTTAGCCAAGTATTAAGACCATAAGTTTAGTTAGAGACTGGGTGTTGCCAGGGAGGCACAGGGGATCATAAAAATAAATAAAAGCTTTTAGGACACAAGCTAGATACTGAAAATGTATGAAACGAACACTTGATTGGTCAGGACACGAGATCGGGATGATCCTGTATCCTTGATCTCCATGTGGTATGGGACACATAGGGATTTGGGGGTATGGAGGAATCTTAGACTCAAAGATTGACGGACCATGCATGGTGAGTGATCGATTCTTGGGTAGAACTTGTATGCGTTGTATTCTACTAGTATGAGACGGTCGCGTATGGTGGGTTTTTCGTTAGCCTTAAGGAGCGAGACACTTGCAAAATTGTAATGGGCAATGAACAGAATCTTTGGAAGAACTTGCACGCACTATATTCTACTTTTATGGAATGGTCGCGTACGATGGGTCTTGCATCATCCTTAGAGATCAAGATTTGGCAAAATTATATTAGTGGTAATAGAATTGTTTGGTTCCATTACGCAAGCATGCATTGTTTGAATGGTTGTTGTGTGCTTGTATGTGATATATGTGGTATGATTATTTTGAGTATTGATACACAAATTCTTGTTGTAACACCCCCAGTTCTCGTTCTTTCTCTATCACATACGTCATAGGTAACATGGTGGTCTCGTGGCTTGAGACGTCATTTCTTCTGAGTGCAATCAGTCCTGCATTTCTATCTGAAAACTGGGGATATTACTTTTTCTTTTCTTCATTTATCTGTTAGTTTTAACAATTCATATCCAAGAGATAAAATTTATATACAATACATCTGAAAACATTACTTCATTATCAGAGTTATGAATAATTTTGTGGGCTCCATAAACATTCTTTTGAAAATACAAATATTACTGACATTTGACATAATCAAACCCTACAATACACATCATTTTCTACTATCTTGTACACTATCATTAATTTACATTAATCTGCAGAGGCATCGTCTTCAATAATTACCTGAAAAAAATGATTGGGTGAGCTCAAGAGCCCACTGGATCATACACAGTACATCCATAGCATTATTTAAACCAAACACTGAACATGCAAACACTTATCATCCATTAGGCGTTTCAAACATTTAGTTATCAACAGTTGTCAATTAG